>JBCFYV010002141.1:37500-84197 GCA_039000515.1 Timema cristinae
AATTTGTATCAACTTCTCACCCTCATTGAAGTTAAAATCCAGAAGGACACTTGTTGGTGGATGATCGTTGTGCGCATGCGTAGTACAAAACGTAGCTAGAGTTAGATGTAAATATCCCCCTGGTCAATATTTCACTCGCATAGCCTAGCTTAGCATGGCATAGCACCATACATTGCGTGTGTGAACCGGCTCATTTTAATACTTGGCTAGTGAGTTTACAACATTGTATAGCATGGCATAGCATAGCGTGTGTGAATTCATCTTAAGGCTTGATTCACACGTTGGTCAAAGGCTGATAGCAGAATTGGCTTGAGTGACGTATCAATTCCCACACTAGCAGAGGTGTGTGTTTAACCCATTATGCTTTGTAATGCTTTGTAATCCATCCCCCCCCCCCTTCCTCCCGCCAAGACATGTTAAAATGTTAAAATAAATTTAAAGATATATTTAAGTTGCTCCAGAAAATGTACCCGACTGTTTACTGAAGCTCAGAAAAAAACCCATCATATTTGTTAATAAACCCGACAATTTGGCTCGGTAGGGTGGCTACCTGATGAGCCTAAGGTCCTAGGTACAAATCCCGAAGGAAAAATGTATAATTCTTTTGTTTTTCTAGTTATTACCTCGTCTTTTTTTATCACCACGTTCAGCTTATAAAAATACAGATGAGGAAGTATTTAAGAAGTAATAGCCTATAACCCGTATTTGCGCGGAAGGAGAGTGGGAAACCATTTAATAAAAACCACCATCAGTAGACCCAACCGGGATTCAAACCCTGAACTCCCCATCTTCATCATGCCAGTCCAACAGTAGAGTGACGTCTTAGACTATTTGGCCACTGAGACATGTGTGTATCATTGGTAAAATGTGGGTTTTCCCTTTCACAGTGATGAATTAACGGCCGGAGGACTTTCTGTTGTGTTTGTTCTAGATATAAGTTAATTTATTTATCGTGTGCTGGTACAATAAGTTAGTTAAGAAAATGCGCATCAAATACCTTATAAAGAAATAATAATTAAAACATAATAAATATTCCTCAAAACTTTGATTTAATACTACTTTGACCATTATTGAAAAATTATAAAATTTTAACATTAATTTATCAGTAAACTTACCTAAATGATTTTTTTTAATGAATATACATTATTATTTATCATATCCCCACAATACGCATTTAAAAAAATAGAGCCATTTAGAAAAAAAGCTATTAAAAAATCAATCATCAGTAAACTACCCAGTTTTAGGGTAGAAATATCTAATATATATTTTTGTTTATTATTTTAATGAAGTATAATGGCATTATAGAGGTTATAATGTTAACCAGGAGGATTATCGTCATAGCTTAGTTGGGCTATTGTCAATAACTAGGAGGTACTATCGTCATAGCTTAGTTGGGCTATTGTCAATAACTAGGAGGTACTATCGTCATAGCTTAGTTGGGCCATAGTCACTAACCAGGAGGATTATCTTCATAGCTTAGTTGGGACATTGTCAATAACTAGGAGCTACTATCGTCATAGCTTAGATGGGACATTGTCAATAACCAGGAGGATTATCTTCATAGCTTAGTTGGGACATTGTCAATAACCAGGAGGTACTATCGTCATAGCTTAGTTGGGCCATTGTCAATAACTATGAGGTACTATCGTCATATCTTAGTTGGGCCATAGTCACTAACCAGGAGGACTATCGTCATAGCTTAGTTGGGCCATAGTCAATAACTAGGAGGACTGTCGTCATAGCTTAGTTGGGCCATTGTCAATAACCAGGAGGTACTATCGTCATAGCTTAGTTGGGCCATTGTCAATAACTAGGAGGTACTATCGTCATAGCTTAGTTGGGCCATTGTCAATAACTAGGAGGTACTATCGTCATAGCTTAGTTGGGCCATTGTCAATAACTAGGAGGACTATCGTCATTGCTTAGTTGGGCTATTGTCAATAACCAGGAGGTACTATCGTCATAGCTTAGTTGGGCCATTGTCAATAACTAGGAGGTACTATCGTCATAGCTTAGTTGGGCCATTGTCAATAACTAGGAGGACTATCGTCATAGCTTAGTTGGGCCATTGTCAATTACCAGGAGGTACTATCGTCATAGCTTAGTTGGGCCATTGTCAATAACTAGGAGGTACTATCGTCATAGCTTAGTTGGGCCATTGTCAATAACTAGGAGGACTATCGTCATAGCTTAGTTGGGCCATTGTCAATAACCAGGAGGTACTATCGTCATAGCTTAGTTGGGCCATTGTCAATAACTAGGAGGATTATCGTCATAGCTTAGTTGGGCTATTGTCAATAACTAGGAGGACTATCGTCATAGCTTAGTTGGGCCATTGTCAATAACTAGGAGCTACTATCGTCATAGCTTAGTTGGGACATTGTCAATAACCAGGAGGATTATCTTCATAGCTTAGTTGGGCCATTGTCAATAACCAGGAGGTACTATCGTCATAGCTTAGTTGGGCCATTGTCAATAACTAGGAGGTACTATCGTTATAGCTTAGTTGGGGCATAGTCACTAACCAGGAGGAATATCATCATAGCTTAGTTGGGCCATTGTCAATAACTAGGAGGACTATCGTCATAGCTTAGTTAGGCCATAGTCACTAACCAGGTGGACTATTGTCATAGCTTAGTTGGGCCATTTTCAATAACTAGGAGGTACTATCGTCATAACTTAGTTGGGCCATTGACAATAACTAGGAGGTACTATCGTCATAGCTTAGTTGGGCCATTGTCAATAACTAGGAGGTACTATCGTCATAGCTTAGTTGGGCCATTGTCAATAACTAGGAGGAACTATCGTCATAGCTTAGTTGGGCCATAGTCACTAACCAGGAGGACTATCGTCATAGCTTAGTTGGGCTATTTTCAATAACTAGGAGGTACTATCGTCATAGCTTAGTTGGGCCATTGTCAATAACTAGGAGGTACTATCGTCATAGCTTAGTTGGGCCATTGTCAATAACTAGGAGGTACTATCGTCATAGCTTAGTTGGGCCATTGTCAATAACTAGGAGGTAATATCGTGATAGCTTAGTTGGGCCATTGTCAATAACTAGGAGGTACTATCGTCATAGCTTAGTTGGGCCATTGTCAATAACTAGGAGGTACTATCGTGATAGGTTAGTTGGGCCATTGTCAATAACTAGGAGGTACTATCGTGATAGGTTAGTTGGGCCATTGTCAATAACTAAGAGGTACTATCGTCATAGCCTAGTTGGGCCATCGTTACTAAACAGGGGGACTATTGTCATAGCTTAGTTGGGCAATTTTCAATAACTAGGAGGTACTATCGTCATAACTTTGTTGGGCTATAGTCACTAACCAGGAGGTACTATCGTCATATCTTAGTTGGGCTATAATCACTAACTAGGAGGTACTATCGTCATAGCTTAGTTGGGCCATTGTAAATAACTAGGAGGTACTATCGTCATAGCTTAGTTGGGCCATTGTCGATAACTAGGAGGTACTATCGTCATAGCTTAGTTGGGCCATAGTCAATAACCAGGAGGATTATCGTCATAGCTTAGTTGTGACATTGTCAATAACCAGGAGGTACTATCGTCATAGCTTAGTTGGGCTATTGTCAATAACTAGGAGGTACTGTCGTCATAGCTTAGTTGGGCTATTGTCAATAACTAGGAGGTACTATCGTCATAGCTTTGTTGGGCTATAATCACTAACCAGGAGGTACTATCGTCATAGCTTAGTTGGGCCATAGTCACTATACAGGAGGACTATCGTCATAGCTTAGTTGGGCCATTGTCAATAACCAGGAGGTACTATCGTCATAGCTTAGTTGGGCTATTGTCAATAACTAGGAGGTACTATCGTCATAGCTTAGTTGGGACATTGTCAATAACCAGGAGGATTATCTTCATAGCTTAGTTGGGACATTGTCAATAACCAGGAGGACTATCGTCATAGCTTAGTTGGAACATTGTAAATAACCAGGTGGTACTATCGTCATAGCTTAGTTGGGACATTGTAAATAACCAGGAGGACTATCATCTTAGCTTAGTTGGACCATAGTCACTAACCAGGAGGATTATCGTCATAGCTTAGATGGGACATTGTCAATAACCAGGATAATTATCGTCATAGCTTAGTTGGAACATTGTAAATAACCAAGTGGTACTATCGTCTTAGCTAAGTTGGGACATTGTCAATAACCAGGAGGATTATCTTCATAGCTTAGTTGGGACATTGTCAATAACCAGGAGGTACTATCGTCATAGCTTAGTTGGGACATTGTCAATAACCAGGAGGACTATCGTCATAGCTTAGTTGGAACATTGTAAATAACCAGGTGTTACTGTCATACGACCCTTGCGTATGCGTCCAACTAGTACGGAAGACGGTAGCGTGGTTAATCCACGAGGCATATCATGGGTTCCACACTAGTTGGATCCGATCCTGATGGGAGTTGGGACAAGGCGGGCGTCAAAAGATGTCAGTGGAACAATGTGTATTACAGTATATTCAAGACAAAAAAAGAATTACATAATGATGTTAACAATGTATTAAAGTTAGTGGTGTGGTACTTACATATGATAACTTGGTGAGGTTGCAGGGTGACAGGACGGAAAGACCACGCTCGAACAATGAGTACCCCTCAAAAAGGCGACGACCAACCGCGCCGTTCCTAGATCGGGTCTTTTATATATCTCTACCTTAATTGAACTTTTGATATTCCACGCCCCAAAGAACATTGAGATAACGAACTCTGTTAGGGCGGAACCAACAACAGAGGCCTAAAAAAATATATAATTGGCCTGAATAAATATCAATGTTTTATTTTCACATGACTATTTGATCCTGTGCAAACCGCGTGATGTCGGGGGAGTCATAGTCCAGCCAGAAAAAAATGATAATGACTAAACATGGGACGGTATTCTAAGGAGGTCCTTGGGCTCGTGTCACAATGCACCCTTCTTTTTGAAAAAGTTTCTATCTCGATAGAACTTTTTTCAAAAGTTGCGATTCGTTAGACATGGAAATAAGCAATTGTTAACACTATGATGGAATTACATTGAGCGCACAACACCACTTACATTTTAAGATAACCAAACAGTTTCCACATGTTACAACACCATGAAATAACATTTAATCAACACAAAACTTCTAGGTTAGAATTAAGTGAACTTACAAGGAGTACATTAATATAATTCTCTAATTGTTACATAAAGAGAAGCAGATTTATTTTTTAATTTTTTAATACAACAGTCTTTTGGTCTTGAAACACCAGCTATCAGCTTATTTACGGGTCCTTGTATAAGCAGTAGCATACTCATAGTAAATGTATCTTATCTAATATTTGAACAGGTCATCACTGTCAATATAGTTTGTCTGTTTACATTATACATGAACAAGGTTAGTCAGCCCAAGATTTTATACAAGGGAACAACATATATGATATCCGGTGGGTTGATATCACTCAAGTCCGATGTATTAAATCAGTAGTTCATGATAACAAATTAGAGCACTGCCTTTTAATCTTTACTGGACCGTAATAAAATGCGATTTAACTAATTCATCCGTAACTTTCAGAATTTGTTCAAACAGACTCACAATATTTCATATAATAGTATAAATTCTACAACATTAAAATTCTGAGAACACGTAAAATCCAGAAATAATATATATTTTTACTGTTATCTGGTCTTGTTGGATAAACGCGTTATGTTATATCATTGTTGGCACAACATTTTGATAACAATATAAAAGTTGCGTTTCCTAGCTAAGAAAACAAGAATATCTTTTGGGAGTTAACATTGCATCACAATTCATAATTCTATACACAAGACAATCATCATCACTCACAAACTAACTACCCAGGAGATTGCTCTCAAAGACATGAATTAATTTGGAGAACTAAGTTTACAGACAATTTTATCCAGGAAATTTAAAGCAAAGATCAAAAAAATTCATACAATATTGAAAGAAATCTCCTCTCAGGGGAAAGGTCACGTGATGTCACTACCTATTCTAGTAGTACTAATATAGATTATAAATTCAGGTGTTCTTTACACAATTTGATCAATTTTTTTCTTTTTTTTTTTTCACAATGTACACATGTTGTCTTTTAAAACTCAATAGCACTCCTAGTTCCTGGTACAAATCCTACTAACAACAATGTCATTCAAGATCTTTAGTTCGTTACTCACTGATGCGGTCCTTTTGATTATATAGAGATTGAAATACCCGGATGGAGACAAGCATAAAAGTTTTGCGCGCGTACCTAGCTCACTGCAACACAGTTCATGGAGAGGCCAATATCATTTATACAGTCACACTCCCAAACCGACATATTGGGCGGTCAAACCGTGGGGACACCGTTCGGGAATCTGGCGACGAAATATTTGTCGTGCGATCTTCTTACAGCATGACCCTTAGTATAGATGGGTCTACAATCATTTGTCCCATTGACGATTCCTCCAGGGTTACGTCCTTCTCGCAATCGGGTCACCTCAGCAAGGTTATGGGGTGCGCCATTCCATCAATGACAGGTCAGGTTCGGCTCTCCCCAGACTGGTGCAGGCTGGTCGCGTGACTCTCATCCAGGTGCTGGTCTATCTCTATAAATAAAATTGAAACAATACTAACTTCGGTTTCAATTTACCGTCCATGGTTTCAGGAGTGAGTGCACGCCTGAAGAAAAGGGGGGGGGCTTACAAACTTAATATGTATATATAACAAGTGTTTTTTTTTTTTTTGTTTTTTTTTTTTTTTTTTTTTTTTTAATCCTAACATCTCTAGCATTTTATACAGAACACCTGTCTATTACATGACAACAACACGTTTTGCGTTGACCCGATGACCTGCCCACAAGGCCTTGCTCAACAAAACAGCACAGCCGTCCAAACTCAAACATTTGCAGAGACTGAATGGAGCAAGAACAAACTCCTTTCTGGATTGTTGAGACTACAATCGTATCGGGCAGATGTCAGTTTCAACAACAACAACATAATATTTCTTTATTTACAATATATCGTTAACACAACAGTAAGATTGTATTTATTCTAGGTTGCAACCTTAAGTTTATTACACTAATGATCATACGATATACACCTTTATACGTGGATAGCAATCAACCTCTACAGCATATGTTATCATACCCACATTGGTTATTAATAATAAGGATAATAAAACAATTTATCATTTCTGCTTCAGTTTCCACACAAAGCTAGATACATCTTGGTTTACATATATATATATATATATATAACACTGATGATATTCATTACTTTAATTACGTTACAACTCCTTCATAGTTACATGATTATTTTACTTTTATTTTCTTCAGCTATAAGTTGGGTTTGCTCGTTTAGCGTTCGGCCTTAATCCTTCCACCACATTTATTCTACACAATATCTGAAATTATTCTTACAATGTAACCTTGGTCTGAATATAAGAACCTGCTATTGGCTCAAGATACACATCTCTTAGCCCAATAAGAAACATACAGAAATGTATGAAGCGTTTCGGCATCCATTTAAACAACGGGGTGTGTCTGGTTAGCCTCCCTCTTAATCAATTTAAAGTAAAGAACTGTTTATTAGTAAGGAGAACAACATTATATCCTTGGCTAACTAGACGGCTAGTTGACAATTAATCAGTAATTAAAGTAGGGAACAATACAGAGTTACCTGGGTCACAAGTCATCGTGAGGGGTGTCAAACCTGATCCCTTTCGATCTTGGAGCTCCGGGGTTGATCCTCATTTCCATCATGGAGCGCTCGGGCGGCCTTCTTTATTTCCGTTAGTGATGACACCGCAAAGTATTCCAGGACCTTCTGTGATTAACATTTTCACAAAATTATTTGGACACAAATGATGAAATGTGCATTGAAACCGTAACAATTATTAGGACGGGGCAACCATCAGGTTTATTCATACGTCACATTGACTCTCAGACGACGTATAGGTCGGGGAAGCGGGGGTGGTTGCTGAAAAGGTCTCCGCGACTGACCCTAGAATTCTCCCACATTTTGTCCTTCCAACCTATGCAATTTTCGATTGATTGTCCTTAGATCCTTGCTTTCTAACGTTCCAAAAAGATACTTCAAAATGGTTCCGCCTACATTAACTAAACCTCGGGTGGACCTGTTAGGAGATTGGAGTGTCCTGCGAAGTCCTTTAACCAACGTCAGGGTCTTCTGAGTTTCCCTAGTCAACACATCCAATTCTCTCCCTATAATGCTGTGGACCCATCTATCCGGATCATTACTAGGGTCCTTACTTGACATCTCCACGTTAGATAAGTACCCAGCAAATGTGGCGACGGTGTTCTCATAGTACCCTATATCTAGGTCCATTACCAAATGCCAAAAATCACTGGTGAGGAGTACATTACCCTTGCCGACGAAAACGATCCCTTTGTCCAAAGTTGGTTCCTGGGTTGATTCAGTGAAGAAACAGGAAACGCCGACAATCAAGATCTTGCGCAGCCATGTCTCCATGGTCACGGCTCTGTAACACTAAATAGCGCAGCTAACATGGGGCTCCATGGTTCTGGGCAATAATATTCACATCCTCAGCCTATTCCTTAACTCAAGCTTCTTTCTGTATTAGACAGGGGGTTTCTGTCTCATCTCTCTATCAGACAAAACCCAAGGAATGTTCTGGACTGGTCCTCGGCTTCTCAAAGCATACCGGGGAAGGGGGTTGGCGGCTCTGGATTCATAGAAGGGGTTCCTTGGTCTTCTACTTGTCGCACTTGGGGGGGTGGTGGTCGGGGTTCTGATTGAAAGTCGGGGTACCAATGGTCAGGGACTGAGTCAGCAATATTAGAAGGGGTTCTGCCCTGTGCCTGAGGATCTCTCGTGACTGCAGGGTCGGCATCATACTGCCCTGTTCGAGCTACGTCATGACCTCGCTGGACTTTTAGTCTATTCGCATGAACAATCTGTGTCCTTTTTCCATAGATCTCCCTAATATTGAATGTAACCGGACCAAGTTGCTCAACTACTCTATATGGTCCAGTCCACTTGGCGACAAACTTCTTATTTAACCCTCTCGGGACAACATGGTTGCGGAGGTAAACTTTATCTCCTAATTGTATCCTAACTTCCCGAGACCTTTTATTGAATTGCATTTCTCTTTGGTCAGCGGACTTGGCTAACTGTTCCTGTGCTTTCTTGAAAGCGGCCTGTAGTCTGAGTCTCACCTCAGTTGCATAACTCTCACCTAATGAGTAATCGATTTTCAGAGGGGCCACAATATCATCAAGGGTAACTCAATGTCTCGACCATGTACAAGGAAAAAGGGACTCTCTCCTGTAGCACTGTGTGGAGTACTCCTATAGGCGAGCAACGCAAAGGGGACAAAATCATCCCAGTCTTTCTGGTCAGCAGCAACAAAATGTGATATCATGCCTATAAAAGTTTGATGACTTCTCTCCACTAATCCATTGCACGCTGGGTGATAAGGGGTGGTCTGTAATTTACGTATCCCTAAAAGTGAACAAACTTCTTTCATTAATTTGGACGTGAAATTGCTCCCCTGATCTGTGAGTAATTGTCGGGGAACCCCGTGCCTAGCAACGATTTCAGTCACAAAAGCCCTAGCTATAGTTTCAGCCTTTTGATCAGGTAAACAAATTGCTTCGGGATACTTACTGAAGGCATCCTGAAAGGTAAGTATGTACCGGTTTCCTTTTGTTGTGGGGGTTAAGGGGCCTACCACATCCATGCTGACCCGCTGAAAGGGGACGTTAACGCCTTGAAATCTTTGTAAGGGGGCCGGTTTCAAATTAGGTGGATTTTTTCTTAGATTACAAGATTCACACACCTGACAGAACCGTTTTATGTCCCTGTACATGCAATCCCAATGGAACATAGATCGAACAAGATCATAGGTCCTTGCAACGCCCTGATGGCCTGAAAAGGGGAGATCGTGATATGTACTCATAACCTTAAAAGTCATGGAGGCAGGGACTACGAGGCGGTCTCTTCGCTCATTTGGTTTCCTTTGTTTGTAAAGAAGACCTTCCTGATCTAAGTAAAAGTCACCTCCGTTATTTCCCTGTTCAGCTACACGTATGACATTAGTTAGTTTAGGGTCCTTGCGCTGTTCTTCTCGTATGTGTGCTCGATCCCAGACAGGTTCATAGCCAGGGGTCAAGGAGTGAACAGGTATTCTGGAAAGCGCATCGGCTTGACTTATAGATCGACCTGGAGAGTGCTCAATCTCAAAGTCGTGTTCCGAAAGCAACAAAGCCCACCGAGCGAGGCGTGAACTAGGGTCCCTCAGAGATAAGAGCCACCTTAAAGGCCGGTGGTCGGTCACAATCTTGAACTTTCGACCATACAGATAACATCTCAGTTTCTTGATAGCAAACACAACGGCCAAACACTCCCGTTCAGTAGTGGAGTAATTTATCTCCGCTTTGTTCAACTGGCGCGAAAAAAAATATATAGGGTGTTCCTTGCCTTGAACTTTCTGTGACAACACGCCACCTATGGCGGTCCCTGAACTGTCACACGTGACAATAAAGGGTTCATTAAAGTCAGGGTATCTCAGAACCGGTTTTGAACAAAGACTCTGTCTCAAGGTTTCAAAAGAGTTTTCTTCCTCGTCCTTCCAAACAAATTTTGCTTCGTTCTTCGTTAAGGAAGTAAGTGGCTTAGCCAGCTTAGAATAATTTGGGATGAAGCGCCGGTAAAATCCTACTAGTCCTAGGAACTGACGTATTTCCTTCGCAGTTCTTGGACGGGGGTACTTCTTTATTGCTTCAACCTTGGAATCGTCAGGTTCGATCCCCGCTGGTGTGACAACATATCCTAAATATCTCACCTTTTGTAACAGAAATCTACACTTATCGGGCCTAATAGTCAGTTTGGCTTCCCTTAGCCTTTCTAATACCCGTTCTAAACGCTGAAGGTGCTCACTCTTGGTTTGTGAAAATATTATTACGTCATCTAAATAACAGAAACAAATTTTTCCTATCAAGCCAGTCAAAGTATTAGTCATGAGCCTGCAAAATGTACTAGGCGCGTTGACGAGCCCAAACGCTAATCTTCGAAACTGATAATGATGGTCTGGTGTTGAGAAGGCTGTTTTTTCCCTATCCTTAAGGGCAACGGGTACATTCCAATATCCACTAGCTATATCAATAATACTAAAATATTGGGACCCACCTAACATATCGAAGGTTTCATGAATATTAGGCAAGGGAAAAACGTCTCTTTTGGTTACGGAATTCAAGGCCCTATAGTCAACACAAGGCCTATACTTAATAGCACCGTCGGTCTTTCTTTGCGCCACCAAAATTAAAGGAGCCGACCACGGGGAATTTGAAGGTTCAATCACGTCCTCAGATAACATTATATTGATTTGTTCCTGGAGTACGGGTCTTTGACTGTGAGGAACGCGATAAGGGGGTCTGTAAATAGGGCGCGCATCACCCGTGTCAATATAGTGCTCCACCTTATCAGTGCAACCTAATCTTCGACCCTTGGTTAAGAAAACATCATGATATGAATCTATGAGTCGTACTAACTGAGCGCGTTCCTCTGGGCCTAGGTGATCAAGGGATAATAAACTTGCTAGTTCTGATCTCTCACAAGCATTTTCTACAAAATCGAAATAAGTCATCTCCTCTTTTACATCTATAGGGCTAGTTATCATGTCCTCCTCTACTCCTCTAGGTGATTCCTTTGTGCTTGGTTCCCTCGAACCAGCGTTAACCTGCCTTACCAATCCACTCTGGGTCTCCTTAATAAGGGGTAGTCTAGTGCTAGCCCAACCAATTTATCTTCATCTTCAGCGGGGAGGGGCGACTCTCGGAACTTATATACAGACTCTATTTTTCCCAGGGCAATCCCTCGGGACAACTTAATTTGTTCATTGCTCCTATTAACAATCTGCACGGGAACACACTTATCTCGAGTTAAATCAAATACAGCACTGCTAATCTCAACATCTGGGAATGGTAGGTCGACCGGTTCTAGCAGGCCTTGGCCAGTACTGAGCTCCGCGTCACCTAGTCCTACAAAACCAAAACTAATCGTTTGGGGCTGAATAGTCATAGCCTTCCTGGTGCAAAGGAGAATATCGTTTAATTGGGCTGGTGTATCCCGGGTGCGTCCACCCTTGTCTCGAGCAGCTTTAATCTGGGGCGCAGGAGAAGGACAAATTTCGTCTGTAGTACGAACATTGCTATCTCTTTGTCTCAGTTTTCCAGTCGACTCATTGCGTCTCATTTGTTGGGCGGAAAGGGGGTGATCAGTCCCATTTACACCCAACAGGGGCTCATGTGCCAACGGATTTCTCTGAGAGGGGCCGCCATTTTGAGCTCGGGAGCTGGCATCTCCCAATCTATACTTTTCTCCTATTACTATTCCCAACGCCGGTCCTCTAGACCTCTCTGCATAGGGGACCTCAATATCTCCTACTCTAATAAGTTTCTGACTCACACACACATCAACACCATATTTGACCATAAAATCGCTCCCTATTAGCACCTCTGTGTCAAAAGCAGCATTATCACCACACACGGCACAATAAAAGGGGTAGTGATAGTTCAAAATATTGAAAGTTATCCATGCCATTCCCTCAATCATCAGCTCATCTCCAGTAACTGTAAATAATCTAAAGTTATTTGGAGCTGGTTCTAATCTAGTTTTTACCCCATGTACAAAACTCCTCTTAACAAGCGTCACGGTTGAGCCTGAATCAATAAACATCCTACAAGGCTTGTTCCCAACAGAACATTTTATGTTTATGCTAGGACCCAACTGCAAACTATGGACTAACGGCTTTCTTGCGAGGAACTTGCCTCCCTTGCCTGGGGAACGAAAGGGGGGCGGGGCGCGTTTAAAGGCAGGTGCCTAAATTGTCCTGCGCGACATTCCGTGCTTCTGTGACCTACTCGGTTACAGTTGTAGCAGACTGGGACCTTGCACTGTGTTTGTACGTGACCGGTCTTGTTGCATCTAAAACACGTTCTCAGGGGTGGGTGGTTCCTACGGTTTCGCACTGGTTGCCTACATTCACGTGCAAAATGGCCTGTTTTGTTACAAGTATAACACTTATCGTTCATCCTTATCTTATCTCGTTTAAACTGGAGCGAGGCAGGCTGCTGGGGTTCGTGGCCCAAAGCCATGGTTTGGGAGGTCTTCCCAACCATGAGCTCATTTCTTTCTTCCGCCTCTGCCATATTAATAGCTTCCTCAAAATTGGTGGGGGCCTTAGATAACACAAATCTTTGTAGTGAAGTTCTCATCCCCTTTAGGAACTGAGCAAGTAAACTCTCCTCTAGTACCTTAGTCCTGACTCTATTTTCCTCGGGGTTCTCGGGGTCCAGTTCAACGGTACCTCTGCCCACAAGTCTCAGTCGGGTTGCGTAATCTCTAATGGTCTCGCCGTGCTTCTGGGTACAATTGGACAGTCGGTAAACAGCATGAATCTTTGGCTCGATCCGCCTAAAAGCATCCCTGAGAGCGGTTCGGAACTCTTCCCATTCTTGGATGGCTTTTATTCTTTCGTTGGTATGCACATAGTTTAAAGCTTCTCCCTTTAATCTAAATTTGGCGACCCTTATTTTATCTTCATTCGACCATTTACCTAGCTGACCCACCTGTTCGATCGACTCAAGGTAAGTACTGATATTCTGCCCTACCTCATCACCAAAAGGTTCAATGTAAATCATCCACTGAGCAAATTCGGGGCTAGGTGCTAAAATGGAGGGAACCACTACCGGGTCGGCCATGACCAGTTCGGGGGACGTGGCCCTATTGACTCGTGGCATTTAGCTTCTTATCAGCCTCCCCCTTAATCCATAAATTGTTACTTTAATAGGCCTGAGGGTAGCTTATGACGGGGCCCGAGTATGGAATGATTGCTTAGTCTCGTCCTGTTTGGAAGTCAGTCAAGTCTTATTCCCCGTTTCCTGTTAATTAAACTATCAATTTCAAGTTGCGGGTCCTCATTGTGAATTCCTAGCCACCACACGTTCCTGTTCCTCGATGTATTGTTGACCCACCATCCCTGTATTGGCACTCCAAACTTTATGTCTCCAAGTCCCACAGATCTATCCCACCTGCCGAGTCCAAATCCCACAAAATTCCATCACATCCCACAGGATCCCATCAGCTGCCACCATTTGTCATACGACCCTTGCGTATGCGTCCAACTAGTACGGAAGACGGTAGCGTGGTTAATCCACGAGGCATATCATGGGTTCCACACTAGTTGGATCCGATCCTGATGGGAGTTGGGACAAGGCGGGCGTCAAAAGATGTCAGTGGAACAATGTGTATTACAGTATATTCAAGACAAAAAAAGAATTACATAATGATGTTAACAATGTATTAAAGTTAGTGGTGTGGTACTTACATATGATAACTTGGTGAGGTTGCAGGGTGACAGGACGGAAAGACCACGCTCGAACAATGAGTACCCCTCAAAAAGGCGACGACCAACCGCGCCGTTCCTAGATCGGGTCTTTTATATATCTCTACCTTAATTGAACTTTTGATATTCCACGCCCCAAAGAACATTGAGATAACGAACTCTGTTAGGGCGGAACCAACAACAGAGGCCTAAAAAAATATATAATTGGCCTGAATAAATATCAATGTTTTATTTTCACATGACTATTTGATCCTGTGCAAACCGCGTGATGTCGGGGGAGTCATAGTCCAGCCAGAAAAAAAATGATAATGACTAAACATGGGACGGTATTCTAAGGAGGTCCTTGGGCTCGTGTCACATTACTATCGTCATAGCTTAGTTGGGCCATTGTCAATAACTAGGAGGTACTATCATCATAGCATAGTTGGACCATTGTCACTAACCAGGAGGACTATCGTCATAGCTTAGTTGGAACATTGTAAATAACCAGGTGGTAATATCGTCATAGCTTAGTTGGGACATTGTAAATAACCAGGAGGACTATCGTCTTAGCTTAGTTGGACCATAGTCACTAACCAGGAGGATTATCGTCATAGTTTAGTTGGGACATTGTCAATGGGCAGGAAGATTATCGTCATAGCTTAGTTTTGCCATAGTCACTAACCAGGAGGATTATCGTCATAGATTAGTTGGGACATTGTCAATAACCAGTAGGATTATCGTCATAGCTTAGTTGGGCCATAGTCACTAACAAGGAGGATTATCGTCATAGCTTGGTTGGGACATTCTCAATAACCAGGAGGAATATCTTCATAGCTTAGTTGGGACATTGTCAATAACCAGGAGGATTATCGTCATAGCTTAGTTGGGCCATTGTCAATAACCAGGAAGATTATCGTCATAGCTTAGTTGGGCCATTGTCAATAACTAGGAGGTACTATCGTCATAGCTTAGTTGGACCATTGTCACTAACCAGGAGGACTATCGTCATAGCTTAGTTGGACCATTGTCAATAACCAGGAGGATTATCTTCATAGCTTAGTTGGGCCATTGTCAATTACTAGGAGCTACTATCGTCATAGCTTAGTTGGGACATTGTCAATAACCAGGAGGATTATCTTCATAGCTTAGTTGGGCCATAGTCACTAACCAGGAGGACTATCGTCATAGCTTAGTTGGGCCATTGTCAATGGGCAGGATGATTATCGTCATAGCTTAGTTTGGCCATAGTCACTAACCAGGAGGATTATCGTCATAGATTAGTTGGGACATTGTCAATAACCAGGAGGTACTATCGTCATAGCTTAGTTGGGCCATTGTCAATAACTATGAGGTACTATCGTCATAGCTTAGTTGGGCCATAGTCACTAACCAGGAGGACTATCGTCATAGTTTAGTTGGGCCATAGTCACTAACCAGGAGGTACTATCGTCATAAATTAGTTGGGCCATTGGTAATAACTAGGAGGTACTATCGTCATAGCTTAGTTGGGCCATTGTCAATAACTAGGAGGTACTATCGTCATAGCTTAGTTGGGCCATTGTCAATAACTAGGAGGTAATATCGTCATAGCTTAGTTGGAACATTGTCAAAAACTTGGAAGATTATCGTCATAGCTTAGTTTGGCCATAGTCACTAACCAGGAGGATTATCGTCATAGATTAGTTGGGACATTGTCAATAACTAGGAGGATTCTCGTCATAGCTTAGTTGGGCCATAGTCACTAACCAGGAGGATTATCGTCATAACTAAGTTGGGACATTGTCAATAACCAGGAGGTACTATCGTCAACGCTTAGTTGGGCTATAGTCACTAACCAGGAGGATTATCGTCATAGCTTAGTTGGGCCATTGTCACTAACCAGGAGGATTATCGTCATAGCTTAGTTGGGCCATAGTCACTAACCATAAGGATTATCGTCATAGCTTAGTTGGGCCATTGTCAATAACCAGGAGATACTATCGTCATAGCTTAGTTGGACCATAGTCACTAACCAGGAGGATTATCGTCATAGCTTAGTTGGGACATTTTCAATAACCAGGAGGAATATCGTCATAGCTTAGTTGGGCCATAGTCACTAACCAGGAGGTACTATCGTCATAGCTTATTTGGGCCATAGTCACTAACCAGGAGGATTATCGTCATAGCTTAGTTGGGCCATAGTCAATAACCAGGAGGATTATCGTCATAGCTTAGTTGGGTCATTGTCAATAACTAGGAGGTACTATCGTCATAGCTTAGTTGGGTCATAGTCACTAACCAGGAGGACTATCGTCATAGCTTTGTTGGGCTATAGTCACTAACCAGGAGGACTATCGTCATAGCTTAGTTGGGCCATAGTCACTAACCAGGAGGACTATCGTCATAGCTTAGTTGGGCCATAGTCACTAATCAGGGGACTTTCGTCATAGCTTAGTTGGGCCATAGTCACTATACAGGAGGACTATCGTCATAGCTTAGTTGGGCCATAGTCACTAACCAGGAGGTACTATCGTCATAGCTTAGTTGGGCCATAGTCACTAACCAGTAGGTACTATCGTCATAGCTTAGTTGGGCCACGGGAACTGACCAGGAGGACTATCGTTATAGCTTAGTTGGGACATTGTTATTAGTAAGGAGTACTATCGTCATAGCTTAGTTGGCCATAGTCACTAAACAGCAGGTACTATCGTCATAGCTTAGTTGGGCCACGGGAACTGACCAGGAGGATTATCGTCATAGCTTAGTTGGGCCATAGTCACTAAAAATGAGGACTGTCATCATAGCTTAGTTGGGCCATAGTCACTAACCAGGAAGACTTTCATCATAGCTTAGTTGGGAAATTTTCATTAGCAAGGAGGACTATCGTCATAGCTTAGTTGGGCCATAGTCACTAAAAAGGAGGACTGTCATCATAGCTTAGTTGGGCCATAGCCACTAACCAGGAAGACTTTCATCATAGCTTAGTTGGGAAATTTTCATTAGCAAGGAGGACTATCTTCATAGCTTAGTTGGGCCATAGTCACTAAACAGGAGGTACTATCGTCATAGCTTAGTTGGGATATAGTCACTAAATAGGAGGTACTATCGTCATAGCTTAGTTGGGACATAGTCACTAAACAGGAGGACTATCATCATAGCTTAGTTGGGCCATAGTCACTAACCAGGAGGACTATCGTCATAGCTTAGTTGGGACATAGTCACTATACAGGAGGACTATCGTCATAGCTTAGTTGGGCCATAGTCACTAAACAGGAGGTACTATCGTCATAGCTTAGTTGGGACATAGTCACTAACCAGGAGGATTATCATCATAGCTTAGTTGGGCCATAGTCACTAACAAGGAGGACTATCGTCATAGCTTGGTTGGGACATAGTCACTATACAGGAGGACTATCGTCATAGCTTAGTTGGGCCATAGTCACTAACCAGGAGGACTATCGTCATAGCTTAGTTGGGCCATAGTCACTAACCAGGAAGACTTTCACCATAGCTTAGTTGGGAAATTTTCATTAGCAAGGAGGACTATCGTCATAGCTTAGTTGGGACATAGTCACTAAACAGGAGGTACTATCGTCATAGCTTAGTTGGGACATAGTCACTAAACAGGAGGTACTATCGTCATAGCTTAGTTGGGACATAGTCACTAAACAGGAGGACTATCGTCATAGCTTAGTTGGGCCATAGTCACTAAAAAGGAGGACTATCGTCATAGCTTAGTTGGGCCATAGTCATAAACAGGAGGTACTATCGTCATAGCTTAGTTGGGCCATAGTCACTAAACAGGAGGACTATCGTCATAGCTTAGTTGGGAAATTTTCATTAGCAAGGAGGACTATCGTCATAGCTTAGTTGGGACATAGTCACTAAACAGGAGGTACTATCGTCATAGCTTAGTTGGGACATAGTCACTAAACAGGAGGTACTATCGTCATAGCTTGGTTGGGACATAGTCACTAAACAGGAGGACTATCGTCATAGTTTAGTTGGGCCATAGTCACTAAAAAGGAGGACTATCGTCATAGCTTAGTTGGGCCATAGTCGCTAAAAAGGAGGACTATGTTCATAGCTTAGTTGGGACATAGTCACTAAACAGGAGGACTATCGTCATAGCTTAGTTGGGAAATTTTCATTAGCAAGGAGGACTATCGTCATAGCTTAGTTGGGACTTAGTCACTAAACAGGAGGTACTATCGTCATAGTTTAGTTGGGACATTGTCACTAAACAGGAGGACTATCATCATAGCTTAGTTGGGCCATAGTCACTAACCAGGAGGACTATCGTCATAGCTTAGTTGGGACATAGTCACTATACAGGAGGACTATCGTCATAGCTTAGTTGGGCCATAGTCACTAAACAGGAGGTACTATCGTCATAGCTTAGTTGGGACATAGTCAATAAACAGGAGGACTATCATCATAGCTTAGTTGGGCCATAGTCACTAACCAGGAAGACTTTCATCATAGCTTAGTTGGGAAATTTTCATTAGCAAGGACTATCGTCATAGCTTAGTTGGGACATAGTCACTAACAGGAGGTACTATCGTCATAGCTTGGTTGGGACATAGTCACTAACCAGGAGGACTATCATCATAGCTTAGTTGGGCCATAGTCACTAACCAGGAGGACTATCGTCACAGCTTAGTCGGGACATAGTCACTATAAAGGAGGACTATCGTCATAGCTTAGTTGGGCCATAGTCACTAACCAGGAGGACTATCGTCATAGCTTAGTTGGGCCATAGTCACTAACCAGGAAGACTTCACCATAGCTTAGTTGGGAAATTTTCATTAGCAAGGAGGACTATCGTCATAGCTTAGTTGGGACATAGTCACTAAACAGGAGGTACTATCGTCATAGCTTAGTTGGGACATAGTCACTAAACAGGAGGTACTATCGTCATACCTTAGTTGGGACATAGTCACTAAACAGGAGGACTATCGTCATAGCTTAGTTGGGCCATAGTCACTAAAAAGGAGGACTATCGTCATAGCTTAGTTGGGCCATAGTCATAAACAGGAGGTAATATCGTCATAGCTTAGTTGGGCCATAGTCACTAAACAGGAGGACTATCGTCATAGCTTAGTTGGGAAATTTTCATTAGCAAGGGGACTATCGTCATAGCTTAGTTGGGACATAGTCACTAAACAGGAGGTACTATCGTCATAGCTTAGTTGGGACATAGTCACTAAACAGGAGGTACTATCGTCATAGCTTGGTTGGGACATAGTCACTAAACAGGAGGACTATCGTCATAGCTTAGTTGGGCCATAGTCACTAAAAAGGAGGACTATCGTCACAGCTTAGTTGGGCCATAGTCACTAAAAAGGAGACTATGTTCATAGCTTAGTTGGGACATAGTCACTAAACAGGAGGACTATCGTCATAGCTTAGTTGGGAAATTTTCATTAGCAAGGAGGACTATCGTCATAGCTTAGTTGGGACTTAGTCACTAAACAGGAGGTACTATCGTCATAGCTTAGTTGAGACATAGTCACTAAACAGGAGGACTATCATCATAGTTTAGTTGTGCCATAGTCACTAACCTGGAGGACTATCGTCATAGCTTAGTTGGGACATAGTCACTATACAGGAGGACTATCGTCATAGCTTAGTTGGGCCATAGTCACTAAACAGGAGGTACTATCGTCATAGCTTAGTTGGGAAATTTCATTAGCAAGGAGGACTATCGTCATAGCTTAGTTGGGCCATAGTCACTAACCAGGAAGACTTTCATCATAGCTTAGTTGGGAAATTTTCATTAGCAAGGACTATCGTCATAGCTTAGTTGGGACATAGTCACTAAACAGGAGGTACTATCTTCATAGCTTGGTTGGAACATAGTCACTAACCAGGAGGACTATCATCATAGCTTAGTTGGGCATAGTCACTAACCAGAAGGACTATCGTCACTGCTTAGTCGGGACATAGTCACTATACAGGAGGACTATCGTCATAGCTTAGTTGGGCCATAGTCACTAACCAGGAGGACTATCGTCATAGCTTAGTTGGGACATAGTCACTAAACAGGAGGTACTATCGTCATAGCTTAGTTGGGACATAGTCACTAAACAGGAGGTACTATCGTCATAGCTTAGTTGGGACATAGTCACTAAACAGGAGGTACTATCGTCATAGCTTAGTTGGGACATAGTCACTAAACAGGAGGACTATCGTCATAGCTTAGTTGGGAAATTTTCATTAGCAAGGAGGACTATCGTCATAGCTTAGTTGGGACTTAGTCACTAAACAGGAGGTACTATCGTCATAGCTTAGTTGGGACATAGTCACTAAACAGGAGGTACTATCGTCATAGCTTAGTTGGGACATAGTCACTAAACAGGAGGTACTATCGTCATAGCTTAGTTGGGACATAGTCACTAAACAGGAGGACTATCGTCATAGCTTTGTTGGGAAATTTTCATTAGCAAGGAGGACTATCGTCATAGCTTAGTTGGGACATAGTCACTAAACAGGAGGACTATCGTCATAGCTTAGTTGGGCCATAGTCACTAAACAGGAGGTACTATCGTCATAGCTTAGTTGGTCCACAGTCGTTGACAACATCGAGGACAATAACAGAAAATTGACTTGCGGGGGAATACGAATTGGGCCTCACTAATTCTTTCAGCTCATATTAGCTAAGGTTTGTTTAGGTTATGATTATGTTGTGCCATGTGTTAGGTTGGGCTGGGTTGGATTAGGTTATGGTAAGTTAGGTTAGATAAACACAGGTTAGATGAACTAAGACTATAATTTTGTTTGTGTCTTTCTATCCATCACTTGCAGTTTTTCGTTAATCTCAAGAAGAATATTTACAACCATGCTAAGTGAAACAGCTGTGGCCAAGTTAGTACACCAGTAGTACGCCTTGTTTACACTTCCCTGTTCGAATGAGGGTAATGTTGATCACCAGTGTTCTATATGGACTCTCATCCAGGTGCTTAGGAATAGACAGACTTGTAAAAACACATTTTTTGATTTCAGACACACATAAAACGTAAATATTCCTCATTTCTTTAGGTTGAAAATTACAATAGGCCTACTCTCTCTCTCTCTCTCTCTCGAATGAAAGAAGGAGAATATTTTTTTTTAATCAGTCATTAGGAAACTACTATTGGATAAATTTATGTGTGAAAAACAAATAGTTACAATAATTGTTTATATTCTAAGAAACTTGCTAAACCTATTTTGAATAAAATAATAAGAGCTGCTTTTATTTTTTTCATTATTTGGGAAAAAACAGTCATAAATAAACTAATCTTAAACGCAATTTTACCATAAAAACAAATATACAGTTTAATTTGCCATGTCAAATACTTCAAAGATACCCATTTGTAACCAAATAGCTAGAACCATTTTAAAAATATTTCAGGATTTTGAAATATCAGTCATTATTGAACTACCATTAAACGAGTTAACACCCCAAAAAAGTTTAGTGTTATTCGATATATCACACAATCCCCAGCTATACATTCCGAACAAAATACATTATCGACATATTTCGAATTTTCAAGAATATCCCTCCGTTAAACTACCCTTATACGAAATTTTCCCCCAAAACCAATGATGCAGAGATATTTGACATTTAAAACGAATCCTAGATATAAATTTTAAACAGAATTTCTAAAGCCATTCACGAAAAATTTGGAATAAAAAAAGTATCATAGTAAAATACCCTTAATAAGAGAGCTAGGCTCAAAATTACATAAAGGTCTCAAGGTATAGTCCTTTTAAATTTAGAATCAATTTTTAACAAAATCCCATTAACATTTTGGATCCGTGGCCAGAGACAAATAGACTGACAGACAGACAGGAACTTCATGGAGTCAGCCCACAATTGAACCGCACTGATAGAGTGGCCACTATCAGTTGGCAATAATTCCAATATTTGCGGATAGAGGGTGTCATGTGGTCAGCACAACAAACCTTCCGGCTATTAATCCCAGTTTTCTGTGCCAAAGCCGCTACTTTGTCATTCAAGTAACTCCTCATCTGTCCTCACGAGGCTAAGTTGATCCCGTTCTAGACCCAGTGCATCACAGGAAATCTGAAAGAGCCTGGTATCGAATCCGGCACCTCTGAGTCTGTAGCCAATAGATATGATCACTAGACAGGAGAACAGACAGAATTTTAAAATCTCTTTTTTGGGGGTTCGGATTTATATAATATATATATATATATATATTTCATAACCGCGAGAGCAATTTTTTTACCCCGATTACAATACTTTCTCTTAATATTATAAACTAAAACACTTAAACAATATAACTAAAGGAATAAAGAGAATATCATAAGGCAGCTTATTAATAAGAATAGTTCTAGTTGCAAAAAAAAGTCATGGCTACTGGTCCCAGTTAAGTATTTCTTGTATCTTGTATTAACAGGCCAGTAAGGACAGCAGTTGGAGTGTTGTATGTTGTACAGACTGTCCTTTCTACTTGTACCACCTCTATCTTGTATCTTGTATCTTGTATTTCCAGGCCAGTAAGGACAGCAGTTGGAGTGTTGTAAGTTGCACAGACTGTCCTTTCTACCTGTCCCACCTCTATCTTGTATCTTGTATTAACAGGCCAGTAAGGACAGCAGTTGGAGTGTTGTATGATGTACAGACTATCCTTTCTACTTGTCCCACCTCTATCTTGCGGTTTCATTGACCCGGACTGGCGGTAGAGCGTTGAACTGAGCAACAAGCCAAGATACTCAACCAACCACTTCCATTCGCATCGGAGTCAACTTTTGCCAACGATCAAAAAACCTTCAGTTGTCTTGCTTTCTTTCGTTGGGTTGAGCATCACGTACCTAGTGCATACTACATAACTTGTGCAGTTTAGTCATTTCTTCATTTTTTATTATACTTCTATATTTTTGGTAAAATCTAATTACGGGCGAGTAATTTTTAAATTGTTTCGTTTAAAAGAAATGTGCTAGTTGGTCCGCCAGCGTTCATAAATTCCTATCTGGCAAATATAATTTTATTTATTTATTTATTTAAAGAAATAAAAATGTAAACGTTGAACAAATTCATCTATTTTTGAAATTTAAATTGAGATTATCATTTGACCCAATCGATTGTAGGCGTTTAAAATTGCGTGGGCCTTATAATATTTACATGCTAAGTTAATGCGTAACATAGTCATTGTTTTTAAATGTGATACAACAATTCACACGCAGCCATTTTCTTTTGGGAGCAGTCCAAACATAGCTTTTATGTTCTGAACTAGTATTGAGTCTGAAAGTGGGGAAAATGCCCTCTATATACGAAAATAAATCAAATAAGGTGAACCTACTCACTTTGAATTTTATCTCTGTGATACAAAAATAATTTGTATTTTTCGTGACTTAAAGTTTTGTCCTAAAATGAACTCAGTATTTTCTGTTGGGAGCAAGTCTATGTTCAACACGCACTGTATTGAGGCATGTTCGAAGCTAATCAAATTGTCATGATTGTTATGAAATAATACGCTAATATCCCATATTTTTTCCCCTTAAGGACACCGCCTACTTGAAAGGATATATATCATCACACACAGAGTGGTATTTTTTATTGTAATGGAAGTAGTGTGTTACTGGGAGTGGTGTGGCATTACCTCTCGGAATAATTTTTTTCTCCAGATTTGTCCCCTCTTGATTATTTCACTCCCCTTTGATACTCTAGACTTTATAGAGTATGAAGCTGAAAGCTGACGTTGAACCAGAATTAATTTTAAAAAATTTACAAGAAATGTACAAAATGTATTCAAAATAAGTAAATTTATTTGAAAACTATAATAAGTTAGGATGGTGTTATAATAAACGTCCCCCAAGTCTTCTCGGCATCACAATTTCAACAATTTTACATTTGAAGTGAACTCAAAAAAACTTCTAGAGGCTTCTAATTTTACGGGAGATGACCCCTGGATGGACTTTCTTTTGTATGGTGGGAAGGGTGGGGGGGGGGGGGGGGGGGGAGAGACCCCATCACCCAAACATTCTCAAGTGTAAATATTTTTGTTAATGGACTCTTCTTACACACAACAAATGAAGATTCCAAAACCACTTCATTGAAGTACTGAAGTTCCAAAACTAAGAATCTATCATTAAATAAGAATTTGGTTGTGACTTTGTTTAAAAAAAAAGCCTTTGTTTGAGTAAGGCTAGTAGCTCTATTTATCCAGTCACGTACTTTGGTTTCCGAATTTATTGTGATCTTTCTCGCTAAGCGTCGTTGAATATTGTATAATTTTACCTTTTTGGTGCACTATTTTGAAAATTTAAAAAGTTGCCATGAATTGCTTTCATATCTATAGGAACATCTTAATATATTTCCCGTTCATTTTGCCACGAGGCAAATTATAAATAATAAACTATGTATCAACGTAAGATTCCCGGACGTCTGCAACGCCTCTCAGCGCTCAGTTTGGTGGTCTACTGTGTCAAATTAGGACGTTCAAAGTTCCAGCCGCCCACTTTTTGATAGTTCCTCGTTGTACACTTCTGAGCTATCTACGCAATAACAAACCAACTATAGCAATCAATAAATTCAAAGAGAGAGAAAATATAACCTTGTCCACAAACTGAGTGCACAAACCCAATCCATCAACAACGCACGATCACCAAATAAGATAAATGAACTAATACAACACATTGTTACAGAAATATAATGAAAAAAATAAAATCGCAGTTTTTATTGCGCGTTGTCTTACTACCCATTCGGGCTATACGTCTATGCTCTAGTTACGCTGGTGGGTTTGGGATGAGGAATGTTGAATTTAGATTAAGTGTACCCGCATCTACGTGGAGAAATAATGTCAAACCATTAAGGGAAAATCAACCTTAGTACACCCGATCGGGATAAAACCACTGGCTCCCCGTCATCAGAAGTCTAGTCTAGTGTGATAGTACCGTCTTAGACCATGTGGCCACCGAAGCGGGTGAAATCACAGTTAACAAAGAAAATAATAAATAATATACTTGAATACAAAAACCGAAGAATAAGCATCACCTGTTTCGGTGGCCATATGGTCTAAGACGGTACACTCGCAGTATACTAAACTGCCGATGGCGGTGAGATTGAGGTTCGAATCTCGGTCGGTTGTAGTGAGGGTGGTTTTTAAAAATAGTTTTACACTCTCCTTCCACGTAAATACGCGTACACTTCCTTTAAATGTAACCTTCCTTCTCCTTGAAACCATTAGCGTAATTAATACATAAGCATATTACCTGATTTAAAATTTTATTTTTGCCCATTTTTATTCACATTAGTAAAATTAAAAGGTTAAAAATTTTATCAAAAGCTTTATTGTTGTGGTTTGAATAAAATATTTGAATTTGTTTAAGCTTCTTTTAAACAGTTTTGTTAATTGTTAAATTATATTTGACCAAGCTGCATGTAGTTTAAAGGTTCATTAAATTGCCCTCCACAGTATCAGCCTTGACAGGGTTGATAGTAGGGGGCGTTAAGGCGATTGGCCCTTTTCATTTGGCGTGGAAATGCAGAGACATGGGAACAAACGGTTATCTTCAATAATTTTTATTGTTTTGCAATTTTATTTTTGGGAACCGCTTATTCGTTGATTAAGTTATACTTTTTATATACACACCTCCTCTGTAATTTTAACAATGATCAAATTTCGAAAAAATTGACATTTTTAAAAAATAAAAATCTGCCGGCTTCATCACAAAAAATAATAAAACGTAACAATTAATAAACATCGATACATTATCCTAGAAGGCGCGTTGAAAATATTAACATACAAATTTCCCTCGTTCTCGAGAAAACCGATATTTCCAAACGTATGATTTTTCCACAAGACCTGGCCGGTAGCTAGCGCCACCTACGGTTTCCGTGATTCATCTGTTCTTGTTGGCGCGGAAGGATACTTTAGTCGGTTTTGAAGCCACGCCACGCCTTTCACCCTCACACAAAATAGGTTTTAGACTTGCACTCGACAGGGCCAAGGGCCTTAATGGAAAACAGGGAAAACCTGAAAATTTTAGGGAATTTTTTTTTGGGGGGGGGGGGGGGACAAGAAATAGCCAAGAAGTCAAAGCATTAGAATTTTCAAGTATTTTAAAAATAACCTCTAAAACAAGAAGTAGATAGTTCAACCAAATGTAAACTATTAGTTTTACCTCTAACTCGCGCTATTTTTTTATCGTCTTTGTGTCAAATATTTGTGAATAAAAGGGAGAACAATGATATTTTTATTTATAGTTCTTCATATAAAACATTGGGAATGTGTATTTCTTTGGTCTGAAAAACCTGATGAAGACTGAGAATTTCAAAATTTAAAGTTAAACAGCCCTGTTTGAATGTGTTTTAAAAATAAATGGTACGGTACACCTCACATACCGTCTCCCGCTTATGTGTTAAATATACATTAACTAAAAACTCATAAGATTTGTGGAAATAAATCATAGATATATCTATATGTTGTTAAAAAAACACTACACCCAAAGATCATTGAAATAATATACACTGTTAGCTACTCTATGGCATTAGGAACTAGGAACACTTATAGAAAAATCGAGGAAAGAGAAACATTATTGTCCACCATAGAGCATAAGAATCAAATTCATTTACTCGTATATATTTGCTTATAGCTCAGAAACTATTCGTTTTGTAAAAATATATTTCAAGTAAAAGATTTTTTATCTTTAAGAGTACTATAACTTTACAATGATTAGATATTTCGTATCTCTTAAGGTGCGGCAGAAGGGAGTGCAAGTATTTTTACAGTTTTTAAAGAATATCAATTTGTTGGCAAAAATAAATCAAATATTTCTCCAGTAGCAATGTAAAATTTAGTTTTCTACACATTCTAATATCAACAGTTCTTAAATATCTATCAACGGTGTCCTGGAATTTTGTCAAAACATTTTAAATAAAGAGAAAATGTTTTGACAACATTCCAGGACACTTTTGACATATATTCAAGATTTGTTGATATTAGAATGTGCAGAAAACTAAACTTTACATTGCTACTGGAGAAATATTTGATTTATTTTTGCCAACAAATTTATATTCTATAAAAACTGAAAAATTACTCGTGCGCCCTTCTGCCGCACCTTAATAGTTGGGAAGAAATTATAAAAATTTGAAAATTTCCATCGTGAAAAGTACCCTCAAAGTCATTTTCATGATAAAATTGGATTTTCCATCTTGTTTATAATTATAAACATTGTGTAGATATAACATTTAATCAAAATCGTTAGAGTGAATTTCGAGAAAATTGATTTTTTTCTCTTTTTTCCCTTTAGTAAAACTATCCTTGAATTTGGGGTTGGACACCTAATTCCAAAAACCCCTCGGGAGGACATTATAAAAATCTCAGATACCAACTTATAGCCCAATTTGTAAAATAGTTTCAGCTCTAGCCCGAGGTACAGACAGACAGACAGATGGCGTCACAAAAACATCTTTTTTGATTTTAAAGGAGTCATGAAACGTCAACAATTACCAAAATTTCAAGTTCAAATTTTTGGCGAACACAATATTTTCTCTCCGAGGTGTCGAATAAAAGTAAAAAGAGATAAAACGTGTTTAAAATACATTTGTGTAACAATCCGTTACCCTTGATCATATATTTTAAGGCGAGAGGATGCCAGATTATATATAGGGTCAATGTTTAGTTACTAGGCTTACGTATTGTAATGTTATTTAACGACCCTAGTATCTGTTAATTACCAAGGTTACTAATCTATACTTATAAAATAACATGTCCTGATTGATTGACTGACTGACTGACTGACTGACTGACTGATTCATCATCGCCGAGCGCAAACTATCAAGGCTACAAGCATGAAATTCGGACTGTATATTCATTTTGTTATGTAGGCACCCACTAAGAAAGGATTTTAGAAAATTCCACCCCAAAGGGGTCAAAATAGGGGATGATAATATGTATGAAAGTCCGTCATTTTGAAAGTTACATAAACAAAATTTTGTATTTCGGTTATTGACGTAAAACAAATAAATACGTGTTTCAGGAATTTTGGAAATTTTATTTAATAAGGGATGAAAAAGGGGGTGAAAGTTTCTATCGGACTTGCATTATTTTTGATCTGAGGTCAAGTTATGGTCATCAACGTAACGTAATATTTTAAATTAATCTGTAAATACATATGTATATTTTCGTATTTGTATATAATCAACTTCCACGCGAGCAAAGCCACGGGCAACAGCTATCTAGTACTACATAAATATATTCATGCATAAAGTCATATGACCATTTGATCTTTGATAGATAATATGAGTGATGATGGAACCGGAATTAGTAGGTTGGATAGGGGGAGGGGGGTTTGGGGGCTGAGTGCAGGAGAGGTATGGCCCCAGGTGAGAAAAGATTGCCCTCCACCCCCAGAAATAAATGTGTCCCGTTTATATTTATTCCTCTCCCTCTGTTATCAAAGGATATGGGGTTGAAAGATGGCCTTTCAACCAAATTAATTTAAAATACAAATTACAACTTTTAAAATGTTTGGTTAGAAATATTTTTTTTAAATTTTAAACCTATAAAAAGGTGTTGGTAGGTATATAATATCACAGTTTACAAAGCTTTTTACCAACCGCCAATAAGTTGTTGAGTGAATCAAGATAAATTAAAATGCGATAGCACAACATCTTGAAAGTGGTTGCTCTGCGTTCCACTTTGTATACAAACTGTCGCGAATAGTGTTTTTACTAAAACTTTTAATGCTCATTCTAGCTGTATTTTAATAATTTTCCTTCGAATAAACATAGGAAGATATTTTGAGAACTGTTGTCATTAGAATGAGTTTTATAGTTTCAAGGCTATAAATAGCTTATAAAAGCATTCAAATTTTAAAACTCTTCTAGGTGAGAATCACTCCAAATAACTTCGGAAGGACTTAAATTTTCGATTATCTACTTTTAGGTGAGGACCGATCTAAATGGCTTATAGTGGCATCAAAATTTCAAATTGATCTGTGAGATAGGTTCCAAACCTCCATTTGTCTTGTGGGTCGCTTATAAAACTAGTTTTCATTTACTATCCCCTTTCATAAATACTACAACTACCTGTAAAGTAAAAATAAAGTATACATTTTCATTGCTGATCAAAATGTTTGTGTTTTATTCATCCTCTATTCCTATCATTATTATTATACTTGACGACAAAAATACCATAAAGCTACTATCCATGAAAAATAAACATGATTCAAATCACTTCAAGAGTCAGCCAGAGCTTAAAATTTTACACGGGGGGGGGGGGGGGGACCCCCCTGGACCCCTCTCAGTTGAGCCACCCTTTTCAAAAAGCTTCTGACTCCCCTAAAGATCACCATGTGAAGAAATTTAAACTATTGAGGCAATATTTAATTTATTTTGACCAAAAAATATGTTTTGCTATAAAAACCTTTTCTCGTAAGCCCTATACTCCCACTTTAAGGTGATTTACAACCGTATTACTTTAGAAAGTTTGGACACCAATTTTCCTTACTTCGAGGAACGAATGCTTTTCAAAGCACCAGCATGTATTTGAGACACCTTGAGTTAAACAAGCTGCACGATTCTCCTTACTGCATAATAATTATTATTTTAACATCGCATTTAATGCTCAGTCATCTTTGTGCAGCAAAACACAGTTTTTTCTATACTTATTTTTTCTGTGTGTGTGTGTTGTGTGTGTGTGTGTGTGTGTGTGTGTGTGTTGTGTGTGTGTGTGTGTGTGTGTGTGTGTGTGTGTGTGTGTGTTTGTGTACCAACCATATGTTTATACATTCTAAGAAACGAAAATGGCGGCCAATCAAACGAAGTTGCGCATTACCGTAATGCCTATTTGAACAGTAGTTAGAGGCGGCTTGTATTTCCACGGTTTGTGCAGATTGCTTGGAGAGATTACCAGAGAGAGGAATCTCTCACAGCTAAACTCTGTAAGGTATAAGCAGATGGCGGTGTTATACAAATTGGTCGGAACAAATCGAAATAACTACCTCAACATTATTTATTTATAAGTATTGGCACAGCATAATGTCATATTGTTGTAAAGATAGGATTCTGTGAATCTTTTAACACTAAGTTATTTTATACTTAACTATTAATATTTAGGACTAATTATGACTATAAACGATTAATGCCGTGTTTACGATCAACCAAACGTTTACGTAACGTAAAAGCAACGTAACCTAATGTACAGGTTATCCTCGTGTTTTTTTAAATGGGGCGTAACGTAACTTAGAGGTTCTACTCACGTTTATAAATGCAATTAATCAAGGTGCATTCAAATAATTAATGTCGACATGCCGTTCACTTAACGTTAGAGTTGTCCATAGGACGCGTACTAGTGTCGGGCTATCATGTTGAATGCAACGTCAACATTGCTATTTAGTAAATAATTTGTTTGTTTATGGTTAGCAGATGGATTATTAGGTATAGGCACCGCGTATTGATGAATACCGCTCTCGTAGGGGCAGAATCTTGAAACACAAAATTTAATGCCATAGTGAGAAACACTAAGATAAGCGTCGTTTGGTTGTTTATTGATGTTTCACAACTTTTTCAACTTTTATTTACTATATTAATCTTGATTCAATGAATCAATTAAAGAGTCAAAGTAGAAAATAAGAGTTGTTTTGTGAGATGTTCAAATTGATATTAGAAACCATTTATAAATATATAACATTTTGCAATTTTACTGGAATACTATGGGATTGAGAAAAATTGAAAAATTGAAAAAATGGGTTCAAGCAGTCAAGAGAAAATATTAAGTAAGTACATTATTTATATTTTAATGAATCTTGACTGATTTTCAAGGTGAGAAAAGCCAATAAGCAGCTCAAGAAACCAATCAATTTTTTTTTTAGATTAAGATAAATTCTATAACCTTAGTAATCCCCACTGGATATATCTGGTCACCATGATTCTCAAAAATTTCTACGATGTACGTACAATATCTGGTATTTTTGATAAAATTAAGGCTAGTTAGGGTAGTGTTTTTTATTGCTAATTTGGAGATCATAGTCTAGTATGGACGTAATTTTACATTAGATGTTGGTTATACAAAATGAGTTTCCAGCTAAAATTTCGGTCAAATCAGTTAAGTGGCTCAATTTAAGTAAACTTAATCTCTTATTAAATAATTGATGAGATTCATAACTAGGATTGACTTTTTGAAAACAACATTTAATCTATATTTGTGTGTATGTTTGACATGTTTTTGTTTGTTTACCAACTTTGAAACTTCAATATTTTCCACATTGGTGCTGCTTGCGTTCTATTTAAAACCATCAACGGTTAGTTTGTCCGCGTCCCGCGAGCACTAAAACACCTTTCTTGTATCAGTACCTTATTGTGTATCTTTAGAAAGGGCCTTCGTATGAGAATGAGGGTTGATCCTCATTTTAAGAGTTACTAAACAATTCTATAATATATACTTTCTTACTTCTGTTAGTTCCTTGTAACCAATATGTTTATTTCTATTCCAGCATATCGTGAAGTTTACGATAAGTTATCTTTAATAACGGGTTGATTTCATCTTTTATACGTGCATTATTGATACAATTGGCTATCACCGACTCTAAGGGAGACATAATGGGGATGAAATTCAAGGAACCCACTTCGGGGACTGCATGGTCTAACGCACTACATCTCGCAGTAGACTAGAACGCCGATAACGGGGAGATCCAGGTTAGAATCTTAGTCGGGTGTACTGATGATGGTTTTTCCAAAAGATTTTTCCACTCTTAATCCACGCAAATGCGGGTACATTTCTTATAATATAACCTTCCTAATCCCTAAAATCATTAGTGTAATTAATACATAAACGTATAAACCGAATGGATATCAGGACTGTGGTAAAATAAAACAATATTCAAGGAACCTCATCATCGAGGATGTCGAGCAACAATGGTAGCTTGAGAAGGAAATGATTTCGTCCTCCCTGGTCAGAGTCTGGTATATTAGAGCAACAATGGTAGCTTGAGAAGGAAATGATTTCGTCCTCCCTGGTCAGAGTCTGGTATATTAGAGCAACAATGGTAGCTTGAGAAGGAAATGATTTCGTCCTCCCTGGTCAGAGTCTGGTATATTAGAGCAACAATGGTAGCTTGAGAAGGAAATGATTTCGTCCTCCCTGGTCAGAGTCTGGTATATTAGAGCAACAATGGTAGCTTGAGAAGGAAATGATTTCGTCCTCCCTGGTCAGAGTCTGGTATATTAGAGCAACAATGGTAGCTTGAGAAGGAAATGATTTCGTCCTCCCTGGTCAGAGTCTGGTATATTAGAGCAACAATGGTAGCTTGAGAAGGAAATGATTTCGTCCTCCCTGGTCAGAGTCTGGTATATTAGAGCAACAATGGTAGCTTGAGAAGGAAATGATTTCGTCCTCCCTGGTCAGAGTCTGGTATATTAGAGCAACAATGGTAGCTTGAGAAGGAAATGATTTCGTCCTCCCTGGTCAGAGTCTGGTATATTAGAGCAACAATGGTAGCTTGAGAAGGAAATGATTTCGTCCTCCCTGGTCAGAGTCTGGTATATTAGAGCAACAATGGTAGCTTGAGAAGGAAATGATTTCGTCCTCCCTGGTCAGAGTCTGGTATATTAGAGCAACAATGGTAGCTTGAGAAGGAAATGATTTCGTCCTCCCTGGTCAGAGTCTGGTATATTAACCGTGCTACCAGCACCACACTTGGTGCTCAACAGAGTGGTAGAGCAACGCGTTAAGTTGTTATTTTTAAAGAGAGATAAATATTTTATTTACAGAATTAGTTATTATTTTTAACCAAGGAGAAATAATTTATTCACAGATATAAAACCATGCACAAATAAGTGTTTCCATGTTGATTTAAGCAAAGAATAAAAAGTTGAAATTTCTTTGGGAAAATCAAATTTTCGTTGGCAACTACTATTTTTCCCGACATCCTGGACTCCTAACTTTAAAAATGAGTGATCGTTTGTCAAAATCGGTTCAGTCATTTTATCGTAATTTCAATTACCTAATATGGGCGTATCAAACTAAATATTGAAATTCAAGATCATTTTATCGTTTTTGAGCCTATAATACTTACCAAAACATATTTAAACATCATTTTATTATGCGCAAAACAAAACGTAGACAATATTTTAACAAACTTAACCACTTAACCTCTTAATTTTCGAGCTATACTTAGTATTATTGTTGAAATGCTAATTAATGACAGCAAAATTTCAATAAAAAATAAACGTTTCCTCAGTGTAGGCATCTCATTTTAGATGTGTTATGACCAACATCCAAGGAGAAATATTCATCCAAAGAGAAAATTGTGACGTGGTCGGACCAACAAAATTAATAAAGATTGATTTATTATTTTTTAGCCAAAGAGATATATTTTATTTAAAGATTTACAGCCATACAGCAAATAACGGTTTCCATGGTGACTAAACAAAGAATAAAAAACTGAAAATTGTCTGTGAAACTCGAGTTTTCGTGGACAACTAATATTTTTCTCGACATCCTAGATTCCTAACCATTAAAAGGAGTGGTCGTTTGCCAAAATCTGTTCAGTCATTTCTTCGTAATTTCTATTACCGGAAATGGGCTTATCAAATTTCAAATTATATATAAGAAAGAAGATACTAGTACCGCGTCTTACTACCCGTTCGGATTAAACGCTTATGTACTAATTATGATAGTGGTTTTAGGGCTGAGGAGGGTTTTATTTAGAGGAAGTGTACCCGAGGGAAAGTGGAAAAACCATTTTGGATTTTAAAAAATCCTTAGTACATCCAACCTGAGATACGAACCTCGATCTCCCCGTCCTCAGCAGTCGAGCTCAACACGACTAGCGCGTTAGCTCACTGAGCCACAGACGCTATAAAGCACATCGTTATAGACTTTTTAAAACTCCTTAATTTCAACCATTTTTCAGAATGTTTTCTAAACTGTTATAGTTAGAGGAATTCCTAATCGCTATCCGTATTTTAAACGCAGTATTTTTGATGAACACTCAGGTTTTACCAATAACTCAATAAATTTCAATAAACACGGAAATGCAGTATGTTTTATATGGTAGTGAAAAATATCAAAGAAGGTCCAGAACAATGTTAATCTAAGAACACATATTGTAAATCAAAAAATAATAATATTTTAAAAATTATTCAAAAGGGACTAAACAACTCACAGTCCACCAGCGTTGCGCTAAGGCCCTTAGATGACGCTCTAGGGACCTGCTCGTTTAAGAAGGGCTTATTTTAAAAATATGACTCTGCCAAATGGCGAATAGATATATTAAAACATGTATATGTTATTATTATATGTTTATAATTTTGAAAGACTTAATTAAAAGGAGAAATTAACTTTTTAATGACTATATACTGACACAAAAGTACCACAGTTTAAAGAAATAACTACTCTAGGTACGTGAAACCCTTAAGCGCAAGGTTCTACTAATAACCTAGAAAAGAGAACTCCTTGTGGACGTATTTTTACAAAAGTCCTTACAAAAATTTGTTTTCTTTCTTCAAATATTTCTGAAAGTATCTCAAGTACATTTCTATTTAGTTTTCTTTCTAAAGTATAGACCAAATTACTTTAAGTTGACTTTCTGTCAAGTTAATATTTAGGCTATATCACCTCAGGCCAATTTTATAGAGAAGTTTGAACCAGCAAGTTTTAATTTTTAGCAGTGTTAATGTTAATGTTAATTTTGGACAGTTAAACAGGTAATCAAACCGTGGCAAATCTACATAGACCGCACATGTAAAGGTAAAATAAATAAGTAAGCCTCACACCCGTCTTCTTGTGACTCATCTGAGCTCCTTCAGCAATGCTTCTGTCTACTGAACTATATAGGTCCCCCACGCTCGATTCCTGGTAAGGGTTAAATTATATTGTTTGTGTTTGCTCTCTTCGCTAAGTGTTAGTCTAAATGTATGGCTGTCTGTCCTAGAATGAATGGAGACTGGACACTAGCAGTCCAATACAAACATTGTCTCTCATAGTAGACAGTGATATATTGTTGTTTGTAGCAACCGAATACGTTCCGGACACGGAATACTTTACACACAAAATTATACGGGAGGTACAAATATAAAAACGAGGTACGTATCTATTCACCCGTGTAATGATTATTAAAAGTAGAACCAAAATTTCAATAAATAATACAAATAATAAAATGTTATTAATTTTGACCGTAAAAAAATAAGTTTGTATTTTCTGACGTTGTTCCCAATTAAAAAAACTACTATATAAATCTAATTTCTATTGGGTTCCAATAAATTATATAATTTTAAAACTTAGCATATTTTAAATCTATTGACAATTTCTTAAAATTAAAAAATAATGCTTTATACCTGACTAAATTCTCCTTTTTAAAATAGGTTTATTTAGCGACAACATTGTTGAGTGAAGAATTATCTTTCCGAAGTATGTTTAGAAAAAACGTATTTCCCATGAAACCTTTTATTATAGAACCACGTCTAACCACCCATCCGGGTTATACTCTTATGTACTAATTACGCTGATGGCTTTAGGGTTGAGGAAGGTTATATTTAGAGGAAGTGCAACCACATTTGCGTGGAGGGAGAGTGTAAAACCCAACCTCAGTACACCCAGCTGATATTAGAGCCTCAATCTCCCCATCATCGGCAGTCTAGTCTGACATGAGAGTAGCGCCTTTGACCATGCGACCACCGAAGTGCATCCCATGAAACTGCTCTCTTTAATACAAGCTATACATTAGCTAGGATTGAGTGAGGGGGTTAGTGAGTGAGTAATTGAATGAGGTGAGGTCAACGTAATCATTAAATATATACAGTATTAGGTTTAGTAAAAAAAATTAAATAGAACTTTTCACTTTAAAACTGGACTTGATTCATCATTTCCCTTCCATGTTGAAATTGGCTGAAATACAAGTTTAGGACAGGTTTTTATAGTTGGGAGAAGCTACTTCAGAAAAAAAAAAAAAAGGCACAGAAGGATAACAGTTGAAAGCAAAGCTAGGGAGAAGAAGGGTGGGTATAAGGGGAATAGATAAATCTACAGCAAAAGTTGTTGGCGGGAGGGGAGGGGATGGCTCGAAAGGGCGTGGCACAATCTCTTTGGACAGAGAGAAGAAAGTTAAAACATTACAAAGGAGTTTTGAGGGTAAATTAAATTAACCACTACATACATTTCCAGTTTGTCGGAGAGACTAATTAAGAAGTGAATGGCTCGTCGCACCCGTAGCTTCTCAACCGTACGTCTATCTCACACGTCAGAATGGGTTCATATAGTTTACCAAGGTCCTCTACGTGGAGCACCGCGTTTTACTAACCGTTTGGGTTATACGCCTATATACCAATTACGCTAATAGTTAGGGATGAGGAAGGTTGAATTTAGAGGAAGTGTACCTACATTTGTGTGTGGAGGAGGATTGGAAAACCATTTAGGAAAAACTACTCTCAGTACACACAACCCGGATCTAACCACGATCTCTCCAGCATCAGCAGTCTAGTACAGTAGCCCTATGGATTCTTTGGTGCTGACTGACAGCTCACAGCTGACTTCTAAATGTCAACATTTAGGTATATACCTAAATTTTGATTGTCAAAAGTGACAGCTGCTAAACACATGTTTTTTGCAGATCATATGGTTCGGCGTAGAGATCCGTAATTTGTTCAAGTAACTTTTCAAAGCCGTCAGCTGTCAGTCAGCACCAAATAAGTCAGGGGGCTACTGTATATTTCGAGAGTAATGCCTTAGAAGCTTAGACCGTACGCCCACCAAAGCTGTTTATATTAAGATCGCGCTAGGGACGTCATGTAGTCGGTAGCCGGTGACGTATGTATGAGCTACCATCCGAATAATGGCCCTGTGTACCGAGGGTTTGTTTATTTCTAAATTATTTATCACTCTCCCTCGACGCAAATGTGAGTACATTTTACATAATATGTTACTTCCTCATTCCTACTCTGTTAGTCCAAATAAACGAATGCTTCCCTGACAAAAAAATAAGACACAGAGAATAAAAAAACCTGGTAAGAAAGATAGAATAATTTGTTTATGGTCAATATTAATTAAATTGTACTGTCAAAAGTCAAAGGTCATGACTTGACGTATGAGATTATAATCAGCCGTGAGATGGGCTCTCAAGGTCTTAGAAGGCTGAGTGAGTGAGACAAGAGTAGGATTTTGGTGTGAAGAACAGTATTGGACCGGTAAAAATATGACAACACAGTAAATACCAGCTATTCGGGATGAATTGGGGGTGGAGACCATTAGGATTAAGTAATATTCTGGATTAGTGAAAAGAAAAATATCCCTAAAAAAAATATATATATAAAATAATAAATATGAAATTATATTTTCTAGCTTTCTTCTTCCTCCTGCGTGTCATGCATGATCTTTATCCACTTGTATTTTAACATTACCAGGCCCTAATGACCTCATTGGGTCGACAGGCCTATAAACCCTAATAATAATAATTTTAATATTACCATCACCACACCAAGGGTTAAGGTAGTGTAGTATAGGATACAAATTACAAAAGGAACAGGCTATGCTAACATAGAAAGTATAAGGGAAACAAATATAGGCCTACGTTAATATTTTTGGTCAAAATAAATCAACTATTGCTTCTACAATCATAGAATTTAATTTTCTTCACACGGTGATATCAACAGTTGTTGAATATCTGTCGAGGGTATCCTGAAGGCTGAGGAAGGTTACATTTTATAAGAAGTGTACCAACATTCAGTGGCACTGACTTCAGGGCGGTTGGGGGTCAAGGTGAGTTTTCCCCACCTAAAATTGTCTAGGAGGGACATAGTGGCATTCTGTCCCCCCAAAATTCTCCACGTCTGCATTTTATTCATGTGTGCTGACAAATGTGTTACAAGATACAAGTGTTTCTTGGTTTTTATAATAATTTGCAGTAGCCTAACACTTGGAAGTTTCCTGTTTCGCACATAGATAGCTGTAGTGTTCTTTCGCGAGCAGCACAATTTTGAAAATCCACGAATCGAACGCTGAGCATGTGGTTGTTGTTTTTCTTTTTTTTCTTTTAACATGTGAATATATCTTAATACACGCAGAGTAATGTTCACATATCACATATTTGTTTTGTTTTTCACTTCACATCCATGCATCCCCCACCCAAATTATCTGAAGTCGGTGCCACTGCCCGGGTTTTTGTGGAGTGAGAGTGTAAAACCATTTTGTAAAAACCACCCTCAGTACACCCGACCGTGATTCGAACCTCGATCTCCCCGTCATCGGCAGTCTATCCTACTGCGAGAGTAGCGCGTTTGACCATTCGACCACCAAAGTGAGCTAGGACGTAGTTGATTAGGGTTCTGATATCATGTAACCAGTTGGTTCACTTAAGGATTGGAGAGGGAGCTATAGAAGAGGGGGGGGGGTCTAAAAAGTTTAATAACCCTGGTCGGTCTCATAGCAAAAAACAGGCAACACCCACTATATTGGTTTCTCTGTTACTCTATCTTTATCTACAGACAGTGTACTCTCTCATCCAAATAAAGTTGTTAACTCTCCTATCACACATCCAATAAGTGTAGACAATGCTATGGTATTAGAAACTCGTCTATCGGAAACGCAAATATCCAAAATATCCGGGATACCCTATCGACAAAAAAAACCACTGTATTATTATTATTATTATTATTATTATTATTATTATTATTATTATTATTATTATTAACTGAAAACTCTGATTCCAAGGAATTCGCACATGCTTTAAGTTGAAAGTGGTGCACGTCACGAGTCAGCTGTTCGTATATATCGTAATAACTGGGACAACACAATCGTACTAATATTCTCATATTGTGTATTATGGCTTCAAAGATAATTCTCAAACAAAGGTTTTAAGTAAACTAGCCTTAATTTTGTTTCACTCACGAGAAAACAAACACACCATCATGTTGATATCAATAAAAACTTTTACTTTATAAATTTTAAATCAAATTGTTTAAATATATCTAACAAAATTCAAATTTTCAAAATTAATTATTTGTAAACTATTTTAAAATTATTTTTCGTAAAAATAAAGCTACATTATTATTTATAGTAAAAATAGTGGCTAGATACCAATTTAAAACCAAATGCTTAAATCCATTTTCAAAAAAATCCAATTTTACTAAAATCAGTTTTTTTTTATATAAAAACAAATCTATGTAACTATTTATAAGGCAAACGACTTTTTAAATTAATGAGACATCATCATTAAACTACTCATAACTTAATTTTACCCTCCAAAACAAGTATACAGCTTTATTTATCAAGTTCATGTCGAACACTCCTCAGATATAAATTTTAAACAAAATCATTAGAGGTTTTTCAAAAAAAATTGAATTTTCAAAAATCACTCATCAGTAAGCAACCCTTTATCGAATTTTTACCCAAAACCAAGTACATAGGATTATTTTTAATTCAAAACCCTCCCAAAATACCCATTAGGAACCAAATCATTCGGACCATTTTTTAAATATTTCCTGTTTTTGAAAAATTAGTCATCACTAAACTACCAATAAATGAGTTGAGTGTTTACCCCAAAACTAGTGCACGATGTTGTTAATCATACCTAACAATCGTGTGATACACGAGTTTCTAGTGTATTTGTAAAACGTACTTCTGGGGCACCCTTACTGATGTCTTAGTCACGTATGAGCATACATTTCTTGGTTTTCACTAAGAGAATGTAAGATAACAGACAACTTGTCTTGACAAGATAGCGAGCTATTCTTCAACTCCCGATAGAAAAATTCGCGGCTATGAATGGTCGTAGCCTCGCACTTGACTGGGTAACAGCTCAACCACTCAATCTTACCTCATAGTTCCCTGGAATAAACTGAATTGATTTATGACAGTATTTTCCCGCACCACGCTGTAATGTAAGTTTTAACTAATAAAACAAAACCCTCGTTTGTATGGTTCCAGCAAACTCCAACGTAAGCTTTAATTGGTATAGCAAAATCCTCGTTTGTATGGTTCTAGTAAACTCCAACGTAAGTTTTTATTGTTGTAGCAAAAACCTCGTTTGTATGGTTCTAGTAAACTCCAACGTAAGTTTTAATTGTTGTAGCTAATACCTCGTTTGTATGGTTCCAGCAAACTCCAACGTAAGTTTTAATTGGTATAGCAAAATCCTCGTGTGTAGGGTCCCAGTAAACTCCAACGTAAGCTTTAATTGGTATAGTAAAATCCTCGTTTGTATGGTTCTAGTAAACTCCAACGTAAGTTTTAATTGTTGTAGCAAAAAACTCGTTTGTATGGTTCCAGCAAACTCCAACGTAAGTTTTAATTGGTATAGCAAAAGCCTCGTGTTTAGGGTCCCAGTAAACGCCAACGTAAGTTTTAATTGGTATAGCAAAATCCTCGTTTGTATGTTTATAGTAAACTCCAGTTTTAATTGTTGTAGCAAAAGCCTCGTGTGTAGAGTCCCAGTAAACTCCAATGTAAGTGTTAATTGTTGTAGCAAAAGCCTCGTGTGTAGAGTCCCAGTAAACTTCAACGTAAGTTTTAATTGTTGTAGGAAAAACCTCGTATGTAGGGTCCCAGTAAAATCCAATGTATGTTTTAATTGTTGTAGCAAAAGCCTCGTGTGTAGGGTCCCAGTAAACTCCAACGTAAGCTTTAATTGTTGTATCAAAAGCCACGTGTGTAGAGTCCCATTAAACTCCAACGTAAGTTTTAATTGTTGTAGCAAAAGCCTCGTGTGTAGAGTCCCAGTAAAATCCAATGTATGTTTTAATTGTTGTAGCAAAAGCCTTGTGTGTAGTTTAGCTTTCTGTGTGAACCAGCACATTTAAATACATGGTCCACTATTTTTCTAAACAGTTAGCAAAGCAAATCTTAACTCAGCTTAGCGTTTTGTGTGTACCAGCCTTAACACAATAAAGTATTGATGGGTCGAATCATATATTTCTAGAATAGCAATCTTAACATTTCTTTCGAATCTCAAATCCAAATCTTGATCCTTGAATCTTTGAAAGTTTACAATTTTGTCTAGCGTGAAAATGTTTAAAATATGATTTTAAAAGATTTGTTTAAGGCTTGGTACCCCTGACAAATTATATTATGTTTCTCAAATCTATTAGGTCATAACATTTTTTATACAATTTTGTCATTTTTGGTGATTTTTTTAGTCTCCCAACTACACAAGCAGGCCTATGGAGTTACAATTATGGAGTCGAAGTAGTGGAGTCCGAGTCATGGAGTCCGAGTTGGAGTCGGAAACAATTTTGGGTGAAGACGGAGCCGGAGTGTGAGTCTGCAAAAATGTACCGACTCCAACTCCAGCTTCAAAATAAAAACTTATACTATTATAACAGTAGCCTATACAGTATGTTAACACTATACCATTGTAATATTATACTTTATTATGCTTTAGGACCAGTATTTGTAATTTGGATTGACAATTGTATTTACATATATATATATATATATATATATATATATAAAATATATATATATATATATATATATATATATATATATTCACAATGTCAAAGGAGCTTCCCATGAAGTAATCTGTATTGGAGCATTTTACTGCAGTCAATTTGTTATTAATAAGTTGCGGTCGCATAGCTACTAATACACAGTAAAAATGACTGATTTGCGACCGAAATTCTAGATGAACCAATAACTGTGTGGACACTTTTATATTGAGTTATATAATTAATTATTTTGTGCATATATTTTTAAAATTAACTCAAAAAACGCATTTTTGAAAATGGTTGAATTCAAAAAACATGCCATCTTAAGTTTTGTGTGTAATTTACAAATAAAATATTTTTAATCACGTAAACCTCTTCCCTCAACTAGAAATCGGTCATTGGTTACATAAATGTAGGTTTATTACAAGATAGGGGTGGAAACCCCCACCACACCTACTCAAGCAAAGAGAGAGGTGAAGTTTCTCGGTAGAATCCGAGACTCAGTCGGCAGCATAGATAAGGGAGTAGGTCGGCAGTAATCCTATTGTTCGCTGGACAGGAACACTAATAGCCTTGAAACTTGTCTAGGGGACCAGATAGAATATTTCAGTTCTATTTTTTATCTGAGTCTTAAAAAAAATCTTTGCAAGCTAGAAAGTGAACCTACATCAATATTATTTCATAAAATATATAATTTAAATATTTTTTCAATGGGGATTCTTAACGTGCAAATTATGAAAACAAGGTTTATATCCGCACATGACTTACAAACTAACTTTTAGCTATGACATACATAACAGTTTACTAAAGTTAAATTAACGACTCAACCTGGTATCGGAACCAGGACCCTTAGCATAGTAAGCACAGGTGTTAGCGACATAGCTAAAGTGTCGGTTAAAATATAAAGAGAAATTTATTACGTTAATTATGATAAACCACTTTAAATAAATGTTTAACAAATATATAACGATAAAAGCATAGCTGTGGTAAAATAATACTCAGTACCAAAATTGGATTAAATTTGAATGTTGCGCAAGTTGACGCACCTTATGATGATTCTAGACACACAAAGTATTAAATTATTTACTTTTATTTTATATTGAAGATTGAATATTTTTCTAAAAAATAACACAATTAATTTTATGCTTCAATAGTAATTCACTTTCGGGGGTCAGCGTAGCCTTTCTAATTGTTCGGAAACTATATACTATTCGTCAAGTAAACCAGGGTTGAACTGCGCCTCCAAAAGGGCGTGAAACTTGTATTTTTAGAGGACGTAAAATATTTTGAAGAGCCGGGAAGAGCCTAGAATAGGTCTTGTTTCTTCTCCTGGCTTATATGATGTTTTTTATAGAGATGTTGCATAGTTCATTCATTATCTAGTTGATTTCTGCCACGTTTCCTTACATCAATTTCCTGAAATTGTCCAAAGTAATCATACCTGTAAATTTATTACATTTGGGCAGTATTTTGAGAAACAAAATCCTTTTACCTTTAACCAAAAAACTTTATTACCAGCACTATCAACAGTAGTATTCCTAACATTCTTTGGTGCCAGGTTCTTTAGATAAAAGAAATCTGTGAATTTCAGTTCCTTGACTTGATAAGGTCCACTCTTTTTTGTTTGATCTTCTGTCCTAAAAACTGTCAAACAATCAAGAGGTGAATATATTGGAACATACTTTTTGTCGTTTTCTATTGCATGAGTGGCCACGCTCCATACATTTTATGTCTATATGTATGTTCTATACAATGTATAGTATATATATATTTGTAGCAAGCATGAACCTATTTCTGAGCTTCCTCTTATTCCGTCTAGTTCTGTCCAGTATGCATTATTAGAAGAAGCCGATTCATAGATGGTTAAATTACATATGTGAGAAATAAACAAACAAAATAGCCTAAGAAGTAATAAAATATTATTTCCTAACTATTTTTGCCATTGATAATGTTGAAAGAGCAAGTGTTTACAGGATATATTTAACTAACCAACTGTGTAGTTAGCCAAAAATGTTATCATCTTGTAAATTATTGACCAAAACAATGCTAAGGAAAACTTCACTAAGTCAGATGACATGACTTAGTGAGATTTTCTTGACAATAAAATGTTTCTGTTGACATGGTGAGATTAACAGAATATTTCATTGTTAGTTCAAATGACGAAACATGACTTAGTGAGTTGTTCCGAAATGAAGAGCAATTATTTACCTATATAATGGTACCAAAATCTAAAAACACGAAAAAAAAAAACTTAGTGAGTTTTTCCAGCAAGCCCACGATATTAGAGTTAATATATATATAAAATGAAAAAAATATTATTTGAGTTTCATTTTATATATGTTTACATATTTTGACATGTTTACATATTTCAAGTGATTTTACATAAAGCTACATACTTTGTGATTATTTAATATATATTTTAGTAATAATTATTGCAAATTTGTTGAGTGTTTAAGCATTGTTTGATTTGGCTTGGCTTGCATAAATCAGCTTAAAGGAATTTTTCAATTATTATTATTATTATTATTATTAGCACCGCATCTTACTACCCGTTCGATTTATACGCACTTACACTAATGTGTAATGGAAGGGTGATTGTGAGATGAAATGAAGGACCTACAGTTTAACGTGGAATCTGAACCACGGTGGCGGCCTGGATTTTTCAATTAACTTTTGAAAATGACAAAATCCAACTCGGGTAGTCAAGTGTTTTTCCACTAAGTACAGGCCTTCTCTTCTCACAATGAACCTTTTGATGCATTTTTTAAAGAATTTGGCAAACAAATAAGTAGTTTTAGTCTTGAACCTTCCTCCCTCCCTTCCAACACACTAGTCCAACGACTTACATTCTTATTTTTTAATATCCCCCAGTGATTTTAGTTTCACATGAGCGGTTGAAAGTGAAAGTCTACCATGAGATATTTTATTTTGTTCCCCATGAATTCAAAATTAAAATAATGGGATGGGATTAACGACTCATTCACAACCGACAGTAGTTATAATGTGTCAAGCTTGCAATAAAATATGGGACATGTATGGGACAACCATAGCCGAAATATGGTTTATGTTAATATGTCGCAGTACTATTGTGTAGGGATAGTGCTACCCTTATAGGCTCAAAGTTGGTTCGGCTAGTCGAATGGTATATGGTGCCACTCTCGCAATAGACAGCATTGCTGGAAGATATGGGTTCAAATCCTGTTTGGGTAAACTAAGTGGCGTTTTTTTAAAATAGTTTCCCCTCTCTCTCTCCAATAAAATGTGGGTAAACTTCCTCTAAATTCAGCCTCACATTCAGCTCCAGCACATTAGCGTAATTTGCACATTCGCGTGTATACCAAACAGCGGTGATAAAAAGTTAAAGGTAAATGTACCCTCATTAGTATAAGTGAGGGTGGGGAAACTATGTAGGAAGAAACACTTCAGTACACCCAACTGGGATTCGAGCGTTGACCTTCCCGTCCAAACCAGACAAGACAAGAGTGTCGCCTTTATTCGCGTGTCCCCTGGGGAGCTTTATTTTAGCACCGTGTCTTACTACTCATTCAGGTTATACACCTGTATACTAATTACACTGATGGGTTAAGGTTGAGGAAGGTTGAATGTAGAGGAAGTGTACACTCATTTGAGTAAAGAGAGTGGAAAACATCTGAGGGAAAACCACCTTCAGTACACTCGACCAGGATCGAACCATGATCTCCCATCATTGACAGTCTACTATATTGTGAGAGTAGCACTTTAGACTATGCATCCACCAAAGCGGGTTAAATGTAATTGAAAGTATATCTATAAACTCAGTGAAGAGCGAGCTAAGATCCAATAAACCACAAGAGAACAGTATTCTGCTCAGGACTGAAGATGATCTTGTAGATGAATGGGTGGATGCCCGAACCTCGAACACGAGACCCTAGCGACGGTCACGGCGTGTGAACATAGCTCATTGCGCGTGCGCCAATTAGCCGCGCAGGCACCCCGGAACGCATGCGACGTACAGTCGGGTCAGGACAAGTGCGGTCACAAGAACTAGGATACGGTGCTACCGCTGCTCAGTGGCGAACACAGAAGTTTAAAGGAGGACAATGTATTGAAGCTGTTATTTCTGTACCTCCTCCCTATTTGTAATTTTAGACGCACTTTTAATATGTATGGCAGTTAGCCTTGGCTTGAAATGTAGCCGAGTCTTTCAGTATCAACACTGATTTTAATCATAAAAAATATTTTAATCTTACATTAAAAACAAGGAGTTAGGCCTTTCTCGACAGGCGTAGTTTCAGATTTCGTTCAGATTTCTGTTTCTTGATACTTTTATATTTTCACAACGAAGGTCCATAGCTTCATCAAGTTATCGGAATACATTAAAAAAAACACTAAGGACATATTAAAATCCGGAAATGTAGATTGACACCAACATTTTGATAGGTCTAATTATGTTCAAGTATTGGGCGTTGTTTTAACCGAATTATTCGGTATAGGGTTTAAGACTCTGAGCTTTAACCTATATGAAAAAAAATGAAAAGCGAATTTTCCATTAACAATTCGTAACCATCCATAAATTCCTAGTTCAGTCAGACATTTATAAATTATTGAAACTCCTACAACATCGATCATCGCAACAGCAAGAAAAACGAACGAATAATCAGTCGTTCCGGTGGATATTTTAAAGATGAACATGGCCTAAGTCTGGTCATAAGATAGGGGAAACAGTTATATATATTGTTAGATAGAACTATTGATAAACAATAACATCGCAGCTCATCACATAGCTCTATCGTCCATGCCAAATGTCAACCCCTGGGGTATCAAGAAGTGAGAGAAATAGTCCTGGATTATTATTATTATTATTATTATATTATTATTATTATTATTATTATTATTATTATTATACTGTATGTAGATTATTTGTGACTGTTTTCGAGAAAAGTAAATTACACACCAATTCTAGAACACCCTTAACAGAAATTTTGAGGTACTAGTGAAGAAAATTAAATTTTAAAGTTTTTTTA
>JBCFYV010002142.1:0-41308 GCA_039000515.1 Timema cristinae
CGGGGCTAACTACGGGAGATTGTATGCAGGGAGGTCACACTACTTGTCATGGGGCCACGTGGGCTAAGTCGTTGGGTTCACCAAGTACAAGTTGGGGCTGCCACTTGAGCCCAGGGAAACAAGTTCAACGACCATGCAGGGAGCGCCTAGCTGTCAGTCAGGCCATAGGTAAACCTATAACACCTTGTTCAGTCACTCACTTCTCTAAATCCATTCAATTCCTCATTTTAACTTCAATTCTAACATCACACTTGTATTAAATAATAGTAGTAATAAACTTTTAAAAAACCAAGTCTAACGCCAATCACGAACCCTCAAAAGTAATGATATCATCTCCCAATGAGGGTGAATGTTGACCAACAAACTGCCACTAACCAAATAGCAGAGGAGCTGGATAGGGTAAAAACAGAGGATATTAGGTTAGAAACGGCTCAGAAGAATAAGGGTGGAAATGAATAATTACAAAAGGTTGGGAATTTCACATTGTCACCAACTATTACAGTGTTACATGGGAAAGCAGAAGAAAACATTTTAGTGTTTTTCAAGAAGATGGTCAACCATCAATACTATCTCGATATACAGACCTTGAGCTAAGGGCAGTAACTAAACTACGCTAGGGAGATGAGAGCCTTGGTGGATAGGCTCAAGAAGAAGCAAACAATCCGTTTTCATGGGAACAGCTGAATAAAATTAGGCACTTTAAAGGAGATAGTGTGGAAAGCTTTGCGAACAGGATTAAGACAATTAATATCAATAAATATGAATTAGGGTATGATTCAGTCCGTAATGAGGTAATGAGCCTATGGGAGAAATTGGTAAATTTACGAGGTTAGCGAGGTCTAAGACGTTTATGGAAGCAGTATAAAGGGTAATAGACGTTGTGAAAGCTGATTCTAGACCTCAAGAAAGGGAGGAAAACGTTGATAGAAGAAGTTTCTATATAGAAAAGGCAAAGGCAAAGCCTTGTTACAGGTGCAAAAAGAAAGGTCATGTAATGCAGGATTGCAGATCTGGCAAGGGAAGACAACAATCAACAATAATGAAGAGAAAGCAGTGGTTTGATGTGGTGGCTCAGGGCATCTGGCAAGACAGTGTTTTAGGAAAGCTAGCCATCACCCAAACGAGAAAGTTGTCGTAGAAGCCCCGAACTACGATCCTCAACGATAATTATCCCCACAGTGTCAGTAGAAGAGTAAGAGGGTACTAATGAATTAGTGTTAGCGTGTATTTTTCAAGGGAAAAAATATTGATTCCTTGTAGATAACGGGCAAGAGTTTCGGTAACGTGGCATAAGAGTTTGGAGTCCAGGGAGCTGTCAAAAACGATACTTGAGATTTCGGGTCTATCTGGTCATAAAATGCATAACATGGGGTAAATTATGGTAGATATAGTGGCCTACAGGGTCGCATTTCAGGTGGTTAAATGTTGGACCAATGCAAGCTATGATAAACCTAACAATAATAGATCATCATAAGGAGACAAGAAGGACAAGCATAGCTGAAAAAGAATAATCAACCCTGTTTCAGGTATGTAAAATGTTCGGTCTCAAATATTCTAAAACTGTTGCTGAGCATCTGTGGCCCAGGCACAAGGAAAGTTATAAGGGTCATAATGGTAGTGCCGAATAAATTTGGAAATTTGAGTGGCTGGAGGGTAGGAAGAGAGCCTATCTAGTAGCGTTTCAAAAGGGAAATTGCTGGACCTATTCAAGTATTGTGCATTGTAAACACAAGATTAGCAAGGGATACCCGGAAGATATAAATGGTCTATGGGGTATAGGGATTATCTATCCAGGAACCACAAAATAGCTGAGTTGCATCTGAAGTGAACATAGAAGACAACAATTGAGTGAAATGTGTGTAAAGTGTACCGAGAGCTCGCAGTTCCAGGGAAAGCCACAAGAAGGTCAAGAAAATTATGAGGGTAGAAAAACCATTTGTAGGTATGTCAATAAGAAGAGCTAGGGAAGATATTATTATATTTGGTGAATATAGAAACATCGGACTGCCACCCACCCACCCACCCACACATACTCACACACACACCCACACACACACACACATAGGAAATATTTTGTTAATTTTAGAGTAGGAACGAGATATTTGGGAAATAAGAGTAAAACCACTGACGACTAGACTAGAATCAAACCACTTTATCTGAAGTGTTAAGGAGGGTTCAGATGTAGGCCAGACTGAAGAAGAGGAAGAATGGACTAAACTAAAAGGACAAACTACGAAGACTAATCTCTCAAACAACACGATAAGAAAGTACAACCAACAACATATGTCGGGGATTGAGTCTATTTGACGAAGATAACTGGGAGGAAGAACAAGATTAGGAAATTCTTAACAAAGTTTATAGGCCATTATCAAATACTGGAGGTCCCAAGTAACGTTACAGTAAAAATCCAGCTTCCTTATCGCTTTATCTGATCATCTGATTATAGTGGGAAGGTCGCGGGTTCGAATCACCACTGAGGTGTATTGTCACTAGTTCTCACTAAATAGTTTCCCTCTTTCTCACTCAACGTAAACGTTGGAACATTTCCACCTTACTCCTCTCTATCACCTTATCTTCACCAACTGTGGTCCATGTTGGTATGGCGGATACCTACATTCACACATGTTGACGGTGGATACCAAACAAAACAAATTTTAGTACAATTTTGTGGGGGGATAGTGGCCCCTAACTGAGGATTATAAATCACTGCGAGGCTTCAATCTAGAAAGATAGGCCCCTGATTCTGTCTAATAAGAGCTATGTCAATGCTTCCGCTATTCTTGTCTCAACTTGTTGAGCAGCCAAACTGGCACTCGGTATGAGTCATCAGGGAAAACCCATTGCAGGAAGTGGGGTGCGACACCAAAATTGATTCAGAGGATTGCGATAAGGAGACCGTGCCAGTAGCTCACACTCTGTTTTAGACATCAGTCGAAAAAGGATGCCTGTGCACGTCCCTGCCCTCATTAGCGATGACGAAACAAACAAATGTAAATCAGACTTTGTCTGGAACACTCTGAGACTGTGTTTTTTTCTGGTTATCACAGGGACAGAACAAACCAGTGCAAACCTTACTTTGCTTGGAATATTCTATGATTTTTTTCTGGTTTGTTCTGGGACGGGCCAAACCAAAACAAACCGGACTTGGTCTAGAAACCTCCGGGACTATGACTTGGTCTGGTTTTCTTTGATACCGAACAAACCAATGCAAATCAGATTTTGTCTGAAACAGTTCGGTACTGTGGATTATTTTGGTTCTCCTTGGGACAGAACAAAGTAACACGAATCAGACTTTGTCTGGAACACTCTGGGTTTGTGGCTTAGTCTGGTTCTCTTACGTACTGAACTAAACAATGGAAACTAAACTTTGTCTGGAACACACTGGGACTGTAGTTTTACTGGTTTTCTATGAGATGGGCCAAACTAATACGAACTAGACTAATATATGAGTGTCTTTAGTATTGAAAGGTGTGAAGACTTGTTTGATTTTTAATTAATTTCACAGGAACTTAAGCAGAGAACCGTTGCCTAGATAGACCTACCCATATAATTGTGTGGATTGCTTGTCTAACACTAGAAAACAGCGTTTATTACGTCATATCGATGCTAAAAGTGATAACTAAAATAAAAATATTTTTTTATTCTTAATTATATGTCTTAACGTTCCTTCATTTTCATAAAATGTTTCCCAAGGTGTTAACCTCCATTTAAGTAGTCCTTGGAATAGCCTTGCCTGGTCTATAATTTAGTTCCAAATATTCCTTTCTTTTAAGAGACATCTAAATAATAGATCAATATTTTGACGCACGGTTATTAGATGAACATAATAACCTACTACAACATCCAGAATAAATATCACTCACGAAAAGCTATTGATATTAATAAACGTGTCCAAGCTTCAATGAATCAACTTTGGGTTAGCGCATACCCTCTATAAGATGAAGAGAGTACGCGAAAGCAGAAAATGAAAATAATCATACCAAGTGCACAGCAAATATAATTATAGCTCAAACAAAACATAATAGTGAGGTACAACCATGAAAGTAGGGAACAAAAAAAAAAAAAAAATATTGAGTAATATAGTTACTAAACTATATTCAATTTTGCATTAATGTAGGTGAGATAAAAAAACAATTTAATTATATATTATTAAATGCGAGTTGAAAAAAATTAATTTTGAACGATATTTTCTCAGTGACTGTTTCTTCAAAAGTTGACCCTTAATTTCTCAACATCATCGATCTTTTGTCTTGAGATTTCAAACGCGTGCGCTATTGCTATATAAAAGTTTTTTTTCTGTCTGCATAAAATGTTTGCTCGGGTAAGATTTGCAAATAATCCCGATTTTGAAATAGTAAAAATAAAATATAACTAAGCTATAAACGGCGTGGATGGAACTATTAAAGAAAATCAAGTTTTCCATGTAATACGAAATGGAGAATATTATGAAAAAGCATTTGTTGTTTGTAGTATGGGAGGTAAGTGGATCCGATAATATTGATATGAATTTATATTAATATACCGGTACTTGAATTATGATTTGAAATTTATAATTCGACTAGCGAAATATTTAAAGTTTGTATAATATAATTAACTAAATTGCCTATTTATTATAATAATATGTGTTTGTGTGTTAAAGTGTGGTCGCATAGCTACTAATGCACAATAAAAATGACTGATTTGCGACCGAGATTATAGATGAACCAATAATGATATATTTTTGATTTTCTTACTACTATAGTATGGACACTTTTATAAATTGATATTGAATTATATAATTAATTTTTTATGCATATATTTTTAAAATTAACTCAAAAAACATATTTTTGAAAATGGTTGGATTAAAAAAAATACCATGACTCTGGGCGACTTACAGTAATTGAGCAGAAGTTTAGTTAGCCGGGGCATGGGAACATTCAAGAGGTGGATTCCGTGCACAGTGTTATTGAGCGATGGCTAAAAGGACGGGAGGTTTACAGCCCAGTTAGCCTAATTAGACTGCTGAATGGATTGGCGAAATCTGGGAAGATCATAAAGTTAATAAATATGAGCAATGAATACTTTTTCAATTTTCAAGCTGCTACTAATAAACTTCAATTTTCAAGAGTCCATTTCACCAGGGTTAAGCACCTTGTAATAAAAAAAGTGTCTCTGCTACTGATAGAGTTCAAAGAGTCCATTAAAGATGATCTGAAAAGTGTTACTCTCATGGAAAAAAATAAATCATCAGAGCATCTAGGGAAGCAACATCATCTTGAATAGAGAAAGAATATATTAAGCAACCACCGCCTGTAGTCAGAAGGTTATCATGCATCAAGAGTTTGACAGAAGAAAAGAAAAAATATATCCTGTCTATGTTAAAAAATAAAAAATAAGTAATATTTTGTTATCTTTTTTTTAATAAGTCATGTTTAATTGATCAAAAGGGTTTCATTTATTGTTTTGCAGTGTATTCACTATACTATAAGAGACTACTATTTTTTTTCTAATTTACTAAATAAAATAAGTATTCATTTTAAAAAGAAAATATAAACATTTTGCAAAACGATTTCATTGTGATTGTTTGTAGATAGAACAAATGCACTCAAAAAATCAATCCTCTTTAAGTGTATTTGTAGTATGTCCAATTTAATTAATTAAAATCTCTACTTTGCACACATACCTCAAACATTGTTTGTCAGTCATTGAAAGTCTGAGATGTAATTACTTAAGGGGACAGGAACTTGAGTTGTCATCTAGTAGCATAGAAATTATTCATGGTTCTTAAGGTTATTGTTACAGATCAGGCCTAAAATAAAAGATAAGTTTAATACAATAAATAGCACGACTATCTTCGGAGTTAGGCACATAAATCAGACTAGAGTTAGGATAGAGCACTATATTCCTCCCCGCAACACTATTGTGCAATGTCACAAGTGTCAGAGGCACGGGCATACTAAGAACAACTGTTCAAACCAGCCCAGATGCATGAATTGTCTAGGAGCGCACCTCACCCCTAACTGTCCCAAAAAAGACAACACCACACCGGCTAGATGCATAATTTGCAAGGGCCCACACACGGCCAACTACAGCAAATGCCCGGTATACGTGCAACTGTGTGAGGCCAGACAGAACCAGCTAACCACAAGACAGACGCGACCAACACGAGCAGCGCCCCCACCAACTAGCGGGAGTAGCTACCCTCCCATCCCTGGCACCCGACATACCGCCCCACAGACACTCCCCGGCCCTTCAGCGAAACCGACCGCAGAGACCGCAACCATCTACCGCACGTACACAGACGTCACGATGGACCGGAAATTACCGACCCAACAAGAGAACACAAACTCCCCACTCTCAGACCTGAAAGAGATAATGAACCTCCTCAAGGACCTTAACATCTTTAAAATAATAACTCATTTCAGACCGTATCTAACTAGGCTTAGAGAAGCGACAGACAAAACCGAAAAAATAATGATCTTACTAGAAGGAGGGACCGAGTACTTTACGACCGACTATGACTAATACAAACGAGACTGTGACGAAGGACATACTTCGGGTTTTCATATGGAACGCGAACGGGATACTCACGCAAGCTAAAGAGCTAGAAGATCTTTTTAAAACTTACTCAATAGATATTGCCCTAATAAACGAGACCCATCTACACCCAGAAAAAAACATATACTTTTACGGATACACAAGTTATAGGACAGATAGGCCCCAAGGCAGGGAGGGGGCACGTATATATTCATCAGGACTAATTTACCTCACCACCCACATTATTTTCAAAATCTCCAGAATATTGAAGCTACTGGAATTAATGTAAATACAAGCGGCGGGAGTGTCCGGTTCGCGGCCATATACAAGCCCCCGACTAAGACGCTACTACCACAAGACCTTGACCAACTCACCGACGCGAACAGACTGTTTTTGGCGGGAGATCTCAATTCAAAAAACATCATCTGGAACAGCAGGGTAACCACCAGGAACGGGCAAGTATTAGCGGACCACGCCGACGCACACGACTACGTAGTTGTTGCCCCAGACGAACCAACTTATTACCCATTGAACTATCAACATAGACCGGATATAATAGACGTGGCGATCACAAACATTGGTGTAGCCACTGAGGATATGACAGTATTAAAAGAACTGGATTCGGACCACAATTTCATATTGTGTGAGATAAATATCGACACAAACTTTGAAATAAGGGGTCTAAAACGAATAGTTACAACCTGTGACTGGGACGGGTTCAGGCAGACACTAACAGATACATTACCCGACATACAGGAAATAGAGACGAAAGAGCAGGCTGACGCAGTAGTACAACTGATAACGACCACGGTGCAGGAAGCCTACAGGGTAAACACCACTAAAACACCAATACAACATGACCTCCGGCAACAAGACCCTGATCTAGACTTTCTTATAGCCCAGAAAATGGAGGCGAGAAGGGACTGGCAGACTTACAGAACCCCACAGCACAGGACGGCCTACAACCGACTCAGAGCCCAAGTGGGGAAGAGAGTCTGGGACACAAGGAAACACAGATGGGACACATACGTCACAGAGGCCGCACTTGACAGAGACAAGTTGTGGAAAGTAACAAGACAACTCAGGGGAGCAAATAGGAACAAGTCAGTACCAGCTATCCACGGGGAACGAGGCATGGTTTACAAAAGCACAGAGATGGCGGAAGCCATAGCCGAGTCACTAGAAAAACAGTTTAAACCTAACGACGAACCCCAGAATCATGACTTCACCAGGGACGTGGCTAGAACAGTCAGGAACTTTCTGGAAACACCAAACGACACTCGAGCAGAGGTAATCACTCTGGAAGAACTCACACACACTATAAAAAGACTGCCGAGAAACAAAGCTCCAGGACACGACCACCTGACTAACGAAATATTAAAACAAATGCCGGAGAGAGCGATACTAATGCTGTTGACCCTACTAAACTCACTACTGACGCTCTGCTATTTTCCGGAATTCTGGAAGCTGGCTAGAGTTATAACAATCCCTAAACCAGGAAAAGATCCAATGTTCCCCCAGAACAGAAGACCGATTAGTTTACTCACCTCATTTAGCAAAGTCTACGAGAAATTGGTACTCAACAGATTAAAAACAGTAAATAATAGGCTAGGCGTCATCCCAAACCTTCAGTTTGGATTTAGGGAACATCATTCCACAGCCCACCCCACAGTAAGCATAATAGAAGACGTAACTGACGCCTTTAAAGATAAAAAATACGTAATAGCTATCTTCCTAGACGTCGAGAAAGCATTCGACAAAGTATGGCACCTTGGACTCATTCAGAAATTAATAAAATTTAGCTACCCGAAATGGTTTATATTCTTGACAGCCAGCTTCCTCAGACAGCGCACGATCCAGGTGGTTATGAACGGGGAGAGGTCACATACTCACACCATAAAAGCAGGGGTACGACAGGGATCAACACTAGCACCACACTTGTACAATATATATGTAGCAGACATTCCCACTCACGATCATGTTCAGGTCAGACAATTTGCCGATGATACCATGCTCTATGTAGCCAATAAAAACTTAAACTATGGTTCACTTGCAATGCAAAGATACCTCCTCCTCCTCCAGGACTGGCTCTCCAACTGGAGAATCAAAGTAAATCCGACTAAATCAGCAGCCCTAATCTTAGCCAAAGGTAGGAAAACACTCCCCGCCCCGCTCACACTTTTCGACACAGTGATCCCACTCCAAGACGAAGTCAAATACCTTGGGATCACAATAGACAAGAAGCTCACCTGGAGGAGTCATGTAGATAAACCAACAGTAAGGCCAGAGGTAGATTCATACATATGTGCTCACTTTTCAAAGGAGACCAGCTCACCATTCCCACTAAAATACTACTATATAAGCAAATTATCCAACCCATCATCCTCTATAACTGTGTAGTTTGGAGTTATGCCTCCAAAACATGCACCAACAAACTTCAGGTGACACAAAACAAAATATTAAGAACACTCACCGGGGCAAACAGATACACTAGAAATACCGATCTACACGCAATGACCAACTGCCGCCAACTACAGGAAATCTACCAGGACAGGAACAAAAAATTTTACGAAAATACCGAGACGCACGAAAACGAACTTGTTAGAGGACTAGGACAGTACGACCCGACAGAAAGACGACCCAATAAACGACCCAGACTGGCTTAGTTGAGCAATAAACTATATATTTAAATGTCTATAATAATATGGAAAAAAATAATTATATATATATAAAAAAAAATTTAAAAAAATAAAAAAAATAAAAAAAATAAAAAAAAAATATATATATATATAATAAAAAAAAACTTAGAATTAGATGTACATACAAATGCTCGACATTCAACTAAGCTAGAGCAAGCCGTACTACACCACCCAGACCGAATCACCAAGCACAATTCGCTCATTTCATGCCATTACAACCTTAGTCACGGCCGGACGCCACTGGGCTAACCGCCTAGGTTGTCTACTAGCCAGAGAATAACGCTGGAGCCGGGGGCGGCCCCAGTTGGGGAATGGAAATGTATCCACCTCACTCCTAATCCCAAGAAAAGAAAATCCTACCCAAACAAGCAACTCTTTATCGCCTTTGCCACCACCGGACTCCACTGGGATAACCAACTAGGTCAAATTTCTAGCCAGAAAATAACGCTGGCGTCACTGTCGGCCCCAGATGGGAAATGGATATGTAACCATCCGCGTCAAACCTATTCCCTACAGTCAAGTTAAACCATTCGATCCTCCTCCCAGAAATCGACTCACAAAATCACCCACAACACACCATCATACCTTAGGTGTTACCCACATCCCAAGAAAAGAAAATCCTCCCCAATTCCCGCGACCCAGCGCAATCACTCACCATCATACCTTAAACACACCTATCCTCATCCCAAGAAAAGAAAATCCTCCCCAATTCCCGCAACCCAACGCAATCACTCACAACTCACCACATACCTTAAACACACCTCCCCACATCCCAAGAAAAGAAAATCCTCCCCAATTCCCGCGACCCAACGCAATCACTCACAACTCACCATCATACCTTAAACACACCTTCCCGCATCCCAAGAAAAGAAAATCCTCCCAAATTCCCACGACCCAACTCAATCACAAATTTTCACCTCAAAGGGTCATTTTCTAATACACGTGTAGTTCTCTTACAGCTTATAATTTACTAATACTTGTAATTCTCTTACAGCCTCATTTCATCTGTCTCATTTCATAGGTATATAAGTTCATTCACAAGGTTAAGAGTCATGACAATGACTCGGTACTCAAACAACAAATCAGCCCTTTCATAGACAACCTGGCGTGGCATAACTGTCAAGTCAGATGTTCTTTGTCGGGCAACAGCCGAACGGCAATAAATTGGCGTTTACGGACGGGATGCACGGGGCGCAGTCTACGTTCAGTCAGTGCAGTGAAACGTTGTTTATTATTCATTGTGTGATTTATCCGTGCCGACTGAAGTCGGGTAGTGTTAGTGAGTTAAATGACAACAGAATAACACAACAGTGCTTGCACACAACGTGTCAGTGTAGTGTAAAGTTACCAACGAGTGTATTTTTTTATTTATTTCGTGATACATTACGTGCCGACTGAGATCGGGTAGTTGTTAGTGAGTTGAACGACAACAGTATAACACAACAGTGCTTGTACATAACTTATAAGTGCAGTGCTACGTCGTCAACGAGTGTATTTTTTGTACTATATTATTAGTGTTATTGTTTATTTAGTGATCTATTACATGCCGACTGAAGTCGGGTAGGGTTGTATACCGCAAGGGACAAGTCAAGAGGGGAAAATGGCCTCCATCTCGGATGTAGATATCGACGTTGAAGGAACGGATGATGATGATGACATGAAAGACCAAGGCCAGGAAGGGGCCCCAGCCAACACTGAATTAGAAAAACACTTTGAGCCAGTTTCTGAACTCAAGCGGAAACTCAGGACCAGGCCGGGACAGGAAGTACTACAATCGAAGGTCATAAAAGTCAATAACAAGTTTGCTAGCTTGTCTAGCCTACGGGATGAACCAACGATTAGTCAAACGGGGCAACCGAGTGGAGGCACGAAAGAAAGTTCCACCCCACGTCGCATAAAGACCCCTCCAGTGATCGTAACAAATGCAACACAATACAACAAAGTCATAAAACTCCTAAACGGTGGCTTGCAAGATGATTACAAAGTGTATTGTATTGCACAGGGTATTAAGGTGGTCACGACCTCCTTCAGAGATTATTCCGCTTTGTTAAAGCTGCTTAAACAGAACACGTTGGGACACTTCACTTATGTTCTTCCCAAGGACAAGGCCTTCAAGGCTGTAATCAAGGGCCTTCATGCAAGTATGCCCTGCTCGGATATAAAGGAGGAACTGGAGGACAGGGGATTCACGCCGACTGACGTGAGACAGTTATAATCAAAATCCTCTCCACAATCAGCGACACCAAGACCCCTACCGATATTTGTGTGCACCCTTGCGAGGACAGAAGGAGTGGGTGAGGTCTTCAAGGTACAAGTCATCAACCACACAGTAGTCAAGGTTGAGAAGTATCATGCTCCACAGAGTACAGTTCTACAGTGCCACCGTTGCCGACGTTTTGGACACTCCAAGAACTACTGTGCCCAAAAACCTCGCTGCGTCAAGTGTATAGGAGAGCACCTGACAGTAGAGTGCCAGAAAAAAGATAAAACAACATAAGCACAATGCGCAAACTGTAAGGGACAGCACGCAGCAAACTATCGCAACTGCCCTATTTTCCTCCGAGAGCTGGAGAAGAAAAACCAGGTGGCAGAAAAGTAAAAAGAGGGGGATAGTAAAGTGGCTAGCCCTTCTTCCCGCGTGGCTCGGAATCTTAAACCCTCAACTGGCCAGCAATTGTCTGCTAGCCAACCAACACTACCAGCAAATATTGGATTGAATAAACCAACTTACAGTGGAGTGGTCAAGAGGCTTGCCAAAAAAGACAAACAAGAAGACCGTGACACTGATGAATCCTTGGACTTGAAGGACCTTCTGAAAATTCTAAAGGAAATAGACGTTGTAGGCTTACTCCAACTTCTTATGAAGTACCTTGTGAGGATGAAGAATGCTCCAGAAAAGACAACAAAAGTAATGCTTCTTCTGGAAGTTGCAACTGAATTCTTCTGCGATGGCAACTGAGCAGGGAAGAGGTGTAGAAGACTAATTGAACTTTCTGTTCTGGAATGCAAATGGAATAGTACAACAGGAACACGAGTTTCGACAACTTCTGAGAACTTATGGAGTCGACGTGGCATTGATCTGTGAGACCCACCTAACGGAACAAAAGAAAATGTGGTTCTTCGGATACGAGATGTATCGTAACGATAGAACAGATGGCAGGGGAGGGGGCACAGCCGTGTTGGTGCGCAGTAACATTGTGCACTACCAAACGAGTTTACCGGATATGGACCATATCGAATCACTTTCAATTGCTATACCCACTAGGCGGAAACAGATAATGTTTACCACTGTCTACAGAAGCCCTGCTGCCCCATTCATCGTTGATGACCTAGACAGGCTCACGTCAAGAAAGGATTTCCTCATAGCAGGAGATCTCAACTGCAAACACATGAGTTGGAATAGTCGCGTGTCTAATCAAGCAGGCCGGACACTGGCTGGCCAGGCAGCAACCAAGGACTACACACTCCTGGCAACTAACGAGCCGACGTTCTACCCATTCAATTACAGGAATCTTCCCGATGTTCTGGATGTCGTCCTGACCGATCTTGACACGCTGCCAGAAGATCTCGAAGCTTTAAACGAACTCGACTCCGACCATCTCCCGGTCTTCGGGAGGATATCCCCGAGGACAAATCCAAGATTGCCGTACCTTAGGAGGAAGATCCCCAGAAGTGACTGGGGCGAGTATCAGCGGGTATTGTCAGACGCAGTTCCATTGAACATGGAGGTAAACTTCCCGGAAGAAGTGGACAGTTCCATCACTCTACTGACAGCCACATTACTCGAAGCATACCGAGAGACAACGGTATTCGAGACTCCGCCAGTGTTGTTGAAGAGGGACGACCCGGAGCTGAGCTATTTGATAGCTTTAAAGAGGGAAGCGCGTAGGAAATGGCAGCAGCACCGGGATCCGAGGCATCGGGCAGAGTATAACAGGCTAAGGGCCGTTGTGCGTAGGAAGGCTAAACAGCTGAAGATAACCAACTGGAACGAGTATGTGGCAAACACTTTGGCTGGGGATGCCAATGTTTGGAAAGTGTCGAGACAGCTCAAGGGTACGAACGGAAAGGCAGGGACCACGGTCATTTACGGAAGAAGAGGTTTGGAATACCGTAGTGAGGCCAAGGCAGAGGCAATCGTGGATTCGCTCTAAGATCAGTTAAAGGCTAACTCTGAGCCTCAAGACGAAGAGTTTACCAGAACAGTAAAAAGAGCGGTCGGGGTATACCTACCAGATCCGGATGTAGAGCTACCGCCCCCTATCACCATAAACGAAGTCACCCACCAGGTGGAAAAGCTGAAGCTACGAAAAGCGGCTAGCCACGAGAGGATCTCGAACGAGATACTGCGACACGTTCCGGAAGGTGTAACTCCTCTCTTATCACGAATGTTTTCAACGGCACTGCTGGCAGGTTACTTCCCGGAGGCATGGAAGGTTGCCGACGTCGTCTCATTGCCCAAACCAGGCAAGGACCGCAAATTCCCGCAGAACAGGCGGCCCATCAGTCTGCTTAGCAACATAGGAAATTTATTTGAAAAAATAATTCTGCAGCGACTGAAAGCCTTCGGCAGGGAGCATAGGATTATCCCCGACATCCAATTCGGATTTTGGAACCGGCATTCAACAATGCACCCAGTCCTGGGCCTAGTGGAGGACACGACAGAAAGCTTCAATCGTGGGAAAATCACGCTAGCGGTACTTATGGATGTTGAGAAGGCGTTCGATAAGGTCTGGCACGCCGGCCTTATTTACAAATTGTTACAGGCCAACTTCCCAAAGGTTTACGTGCAGCTAATCAAGAGCTTTTTAACCGGGCGACAATTTCAGGTCAAGATGGAAGGAAAAAGGTCACCGCTTCATAGTGTCAGAGCGGGGGTGCCGCAGGGGTCGGCACTCTCCCCATTCCTATACACCGTGTATGTCGCTGACGTACCCACGGACCCGATGATTAAGATTAGGCTCTTCGCAGACGATACTTTGTTCTACATTGCCAACAAGAACGTGAAGTACGCCCATCTCCGCCTGCAGCGGTACCTGGACGAGTTCAGCAGTTGGCTGAAAAAATGGAGAATAAGAGTCAATGCAGAGAAATCGACAGCCATGTTAATTACTAGGAGAAGACCCCAAACACCGGCCCAACTTGTAGTGTTGGAAGAGGATATCCCCTACAGGAAGAAAATGAAATACCTCGGGGTGATGTTGGATTCCAGACTCATGTGGAAGGAGCATGTAGACTTCACAAGAAAAAAGGCAATGGGGGCCTTCATCACGAATTACGGCCTGTTCAAGAGCCCAGTGCTGGGAAACAACGTCAAGCTGCTACTGTACAAGAGCTTAGTGCAACCTATTCTGCTATACGGATGCGATGCGTGGAGGTATGCTTCAGAGTCAGTGTTAGGAACTCTACAAGCAGTACAAAACAAGGTACTTAGATGTATCTTGGGTATGAACACCCGAACCAGCAATGAGTACATACACGCAACAACTGGCAGTGTGACCCTACAGGAAATCTTCCGGCAGTGAGGAAGCAAATTTTACAAACGAGCCCGCGAAGTAGAGGACATCGCCACAATTAGAGGACTCGGCCAATACGACCCCCAAGAGCCAAGAAAATACAAAAAGCCCCGACTTGTATGAGAAATACATCTGCATACCTTCACAATCAGCCCCTTCCTACTAACCAGTCATGTTTCTCAGCTTAGCCAAATCCTTGGGTCCCCACAAACTAGAAACTAGAATCATTTTATTCATACCTTCAATTTCATCAAAGCCATCTTCGCTGAGTGTCTAATATTATTCATGTATTTTCTTCCAGTTCGACTAGATCTTACTTACTCACTACACCACTCACATCGGGCCTAACTGTGCTTGTGTTTCTATCCCAGTGTATGAGGGCTCGATCTAGCAACTCAACACAAACTCTTTTGCTCCCATCATACAAACCTTCACTCACCAACTCCATTTTCCCTTCACAACCAAATTACATTTTTAGACACAAAGATTATGATCTGTGACTACAGATTGGTACTTTAGGCATAAAACAAGCCCCCTACTCCCTCTGAAAGTCGCTTCTGACATTCAGAGCTAGTAGTTCAAGGCAAAAAAGGGAGCGAGGACGCACGGGAGAGTCCAGTCTACGAGTTTTTAGTGACGAGACGCACACGGTTGCTCTACAGACGTCAACCCATGAGGTTGTGTGCGCATGGTGTTTTCAACCGACGATTACAGTTTCTTCCGAAGCCTTTTAAGGCCGAAGTTGAGTGAGTTTCAGTGGATTACCAGCGATCTCTTACTGGTCTGTGATTTGTAACTTTAAATTAAAATCTTTTGATTCTATCTCAAAATCTTTCGGCCCTATTCAGGGCCAATATTTATATATTACGTGTGCCAGTCCAACGAACGATCTTTAGTGTTGTCGTGAACGGCCAGCAAGTGGTCGACCGACCGGCCGAACCTATAATCGTGTTAAAGTGCAACAGTGAAACCTTCGAAATATTAAAATGTCCATCGCATCTGACGTTGACGTCACTGGGGATGAAGAAGAGGACACAATGTCAGAGGAGTCCATGCATAGGGACATCGACACTCTACTCACAGGAAAAGGTACCATGGAGGTACAACGAGGACAAACCCGCAATATAAAAGGTAACCAGCACCAATTTCTTTTAAACTTTGAATCTGTCTCAACTCTTAAGCGGAAGCCAAACCGGGATTTGATGTTCCAGTCCCAAAGGCGATAAAAGTAACGAATCAATTCACAGCACTAGCTAGTGGGCAAGTCACAAATGACCAAGAGGGCACCAATATGGAGTCGACAGATGATACCCAGTGTGAAGAGATTTCATCCAAAAAGGTAAAGACACCACCGATAGTGATTCCAAACGTGGCGGAGTATAACAACATAATTAAATTCCTTAAGCAGAATTTAAAATAGGAATACAAACTCTACTGCAAAGCACAGGGGATTAAAATAATTAACACCTCACTTAGAGACTACTCCACACTATTAAAGATTCTAAAGGAAGCCTCATTAGAACACTACACATACATGCTACAGAAAGATAAACCATTTAAAGTAGTGATTAAGGGCCTGCACTCTACCATGCCACGTGACTCCATAAGTTTGGAGCTCATAGAAATGGGTTTTAAGCCCATAAACGTGAGACAACTATTTACCAGAACTTCCCCACAAATAGCGACACCTAGGCCACTACCTATCTTCGTTTGCAAGCTGGAAAAAAGCCAGTCCGTTGCAAAGGTTTATGAAGTAAGGGCCATAAATCACGCCATTGTCAAGGTGGAAGAATACAAAAAATCGGCGAGCACCATACTCCAGTGCCACCGATGCCAACGATTTGGCCACTCCAAAAATTATTGCTCTCAAACCCCTCGGTGCCTCGGGGAACATTTAACAACAACATGCACCAAGAAAGACCGAACCATGCCGGCACGCTGCGTAAACTGCAAGGGAGAGCACGCGGCAAACTACAGGAATTGTCCCGTGTTTGTCAGAGAAGTAGAAAGACAACACAAAAAACTGAATAAATCTACCCAAGATGTACATAAGCAAACGGAACAAACTGCTCCACCCAGTCAGATCACACATCGACTTAGGAGAAACACCACACCAACGGTAACACACGCTCCCACGGCCAAGCAGATGACATACGCAGCGGCCGTTGTCAACCTCCCCCAAAACCTAGCGAGACCTGTCACAATACAAACGAGACTTCCGACTTAAAAGCACTCTTTCAAATATTCAAAGACATAAACCTCTCTGGCTTTCTTGCACAACTCAAAACGTACATGAGCAGGCTGACAAACGCCCTAGACAAAACCACAAAAGCCTTAATTCTATTAGAAGCCGTCACCGAATACTACTGCGATGGCAATTAATCAAATACGTCACCCAGACGACTACATAAACGTAATGTTCTGGAACGCCAATGACATCATTCAACAGGCCCATGAACTGGAAAAGTTATTACAAACATACGGTGTGGACAAAGCTCTCATTTGCGAGACGCATTTATCACCTTCTAAACGTCTAAATTTTTACGGGTACGACACATACAGAACTGATAGGCCTACCGGAAGGGGCGGGGGAATGGCTGTTCTAGTCAAGAAAAACCTCAACCACTACCACACCGTAATAAAAGGTACGGGTAACATTGAGACAGCTTCAGTGATAGTTCCCATACCACGGAGAGAGATAATGTTAAGTGCCGTATATAGAAGCCCATTGGTCCCATTTACAGCCCAAGACCTAAACACTCTGACGGCGAGGAAAGATTTCTTCGCCGTCGGTGACCTAAACTGCAAACACACCCATTGGAACAGCTGCGTATCCAACCAAGCTGGCCGCACCTTGTCGGATCATGCAGCCCTAAATAATTACGTAGTATTGGCACCGGAGGAACCAACGTTCTACCCCTCCAACTACAGAAATCTTCCAGATGTGCTAGATGTCATACTTACGGACTTTAATCAACACCCTGAAGACTTACATACATTGAACGAACTAGACTCTGACCACATCCCAGTTTTCTGTAGGCAACTACTAAACAATAACCCCCGAAACTCCTTCCTTAGGAGAAATATTCCAAACACTGATTGGCCCAAATACCAGGCCACCCTGGAAAAGCTATACCACAAGAGTGGAAGGTAGAATCAACTGAAGAGGTGGACCATTCGCTCGCCCTTCTGACGTCAACACTCCTCGAAGCTCATCAGTCAGCAACCATCTATGAAGCCCCTATCATAAACCTTAAGAGGGAGCACCCAGACCTAAACTTGCTGATAGCACAGAAGAGGGAAGCGAGACATGATTGGCAGTCATCTCGCTCTCCGAGACATCGAACAATATACAATCGAATAAGGGCCCTAGTTCGCCATAGAGTGAAGCAGCTCAAAATGCTCCATTGGAACGAGTTTATCTCGGAAACAGTCAACGGAGTTTATCTCGGAAACAGTCAACGGGGGAGACAGTGTCTGGAAGATCACGAGACAACTGAAAGGGTGCACCCAGAGAACCAGAACTTCAGCCATTCACGGAAGGCAGGGTATGACCTACTCAGCCGCTGACAAAGCTGAAGCCATAGCGGAGTCTCAAAAAGACCAATTTAAACCTAACAGCGAGCCCCAGGACGAGAACTACTCAACAGTGGTTAAAGACGAGGTAAATCAATTCCTCGAGGAACCTTTTGAAGTGCCACCCCCCCCCCCCCCCGGTGTCCAAACTGGAAGTGGAACAGATAATAAGGATCTGAAGAAGAAGAAAGCCCCGGGAGCGGATAGAATCTCAAACGAGATGTTGTGCCATGCCCCGGTACAATCATTATCCTCCTGACTGCCATATTTTCCACCGCGTTAAGGTGTGGCTACTTTCCAGAGGAATGGAAGGTGGCGGACGTGATATCCATACCGAAGCCAGGCAAGGACTCTAAATTTCCGCAGAACAGGAGACCCATCAGCCTACTTAGCAGTCTTGGAAAGGTGTATGAGAAAATCATTCTCGAAAGGCTGAAACAATTCGCCCAGGAACACCGGGTACTCCCCGATACCCAATTTTGATTCAGGAGCCACCACTCCACAGTCCATCCAATCACCAGTCTTATAGAAGAGGCTACAGAGAGCTTCAACAAGAGGGAGACTACGCTCGCTGTTCTCATGGACGTTGAAAAGGCTTTCGATAAGGTCTGGCACGTGGGACTTCTTCGGAAAATGATCACCTTTAACTTCCAAAGGGCATACATTCACGTGGTAAGGAACTTCCTACGTGGACGCTACTTCAGAGTGAAGATGGGAGGAAAGAAATCATCCTCTCACATCATCAGAGCGGGAGTGCCACAGGGATCCGCCTTATCACCTTTTCTCTACAGCATATATGTCGCTGACATCCCTACCAATCCAAAAGTTAGAGTTAGGCTATTTGCTGACGACACTCTTTTCTTCACTTCACACAGGAACATTAAATATGCTTTTAAACATATGCAAACATTCCTGGACCAGTTTGGCGACTGGCTGGAGAAGTGGAGGTTTAAGGTAAACCCGGCAAAATCCACGGCCATCAAAATATCAAAAAGAAGGATGCAGCCACAGGACCAGTTTAGGATTCTAGGTGAAATAATCCCCTACTCAAGCGAATTCAGATATCTTGGCGTCACAATAGACTCCCGCCTCAATTGGAAACCCCACGTTGAATATAAGAGGAAAAGGGCGATTTGGGTCTTCGTCAGGAATTACTCGCTATTTAAGAGCCAGCAGATGAGCATCCAAACAAAACTTCTCCTATAAGGAAGCCTGATCCTGCCGCTACTCGTTTACGCCTGCGAAGCGTGGAGCTATGCAGCACCAAACGTATTGAACCAACTCCAAGTGATTCAAAACAGAGTACTCAGATGCATACTTGGGGTAACAACTAGAACGAACAACGCGTTCATCCATGCAGAGACTAGGACCAAGACCCTAAGAGAGCTATACGAAGACCGAGACAGAAGCTTCTACAGCAAGACCATACTGCTGGAGGAGAACGAAATAGTCAGAAACCTTGGGCAGTACAACCCCCGCGAACACAGGAAACACAAAAAGCCAAGACTGGAGTAGAAGGTCACTACCCAGCTTCACAAATCCACAACTAGCCTGTCCTTGTGCCCATCATCTATGTCCTAAGCTAACCCGTTCACTCTAGCCAACTTGACAAAGGTCAAGCAATCATTTTTCACAAATTCGCATTCACTTATTCATCCCTCACTTATGTCTAACATGGATTTTGTGCTTTATTTCAGCTCATCGAGAAACCTCACACCCCAACCTACACTTCGAGCCTGACTGCACTTGTGTCTACCATCACAGTGTACTAGGGCCTAATATAGTTACTCTACAACACTACATGCTCTCCATTTCACACCTCCTCTCCTAAACTCCATTTGCCTCTCACAAACAATAAACACATTCACAAAAAGAGGTTATGGTCTCTGACTATAGATCAGTACTCTTAGGTATTAAAGAATTCTCACTTGGAAGCACTGTTATCACTGGACATTTTAGGGTTCTATCTGACACGAGGAGCGCAACAAATCTCCCGTAAGGCTGTGTATCTGTTATTTCTTTGTCTGTGCACAGGGGCTATAAATTTGTTTATTTAATAAATTTACTAACAAAATAATAGCAAATTAAATTAATAGGTTCTATATTTCCTGCAAACCGTTAAAGTATTTAAATATTTATTTACTATCACACATAAGAATATGTTGTCATTATAGAACCCCAAAAGTTTTCTCCCTCTAATATTAGTACCTTTTCAATGCATGTGTTTCTTATTTAATTTTGATATTAATAATTTGATATGGTACCAATTAACTTTTCAACTAGATGTTAATCTGTTCTTGCAATACATCATCAAGTTGTTAACACTTTCAATGTATACTATTATCTTTGTTTTGGTTTACATGTTTTCAAATACATGTTTGTTACACCTTCATTACACTTTTGGCTGTTTACCTGTCAGCTTCAACATCCAACTATGTCAAATTCATATATTTACAACTTTCATATCCTCCTACCATCCAACTATTCCAAATGAGACTGTCTATGAATCCATGTAGTTGAAAACATTTAACTCTAAGCTTTAAGCCCATTTATCTAATGTATATTTGATTATTCGAGTTTACATATTATGGTATTTTAAAGTGTTATGAGCTTTTAAATTATAATATTTTAGAAAATTCTTCTTGTCAGTGCATGTGTTTCTTATCAAATTATAATCATTCAACTATGTCAAATTAAACTTCGTATACAACTAATTAATTGAAACTTGGATTTATTTTAAAAAGGGAAAATGACTGCGGCTATATAACTTTTGCATAAATTCATAAGTTGGTACGCTTTAAGTATCTATAGAAGTGTATTTATTAATTTCATTAATACAATTCTGGCAAGATCTTGCTTTTTTCCACAAGGGTACCTTTATCTCTCTTATGTTAGGGCCTAGTAGGGGTGGTGGGCTACACTTAAACCTAACCAAGTCCATTTTAAAAACAGAATTATTTTCTTAATATTTCCAACTCATTCCTTCATAACATTGTTTTTGTTTTTTTCTAAATTTATTGGTAGCTTGATTTATTTACCTCGTAGCGCTGATCAAATATTAAAATTATATTTATATGCTAGCAAAATGGAGGTGAAAACATAATTTTGCTTTTTAGTAGACTTTTTTCTCATTCGAGTAGTATTGATCTGTGATAGAGAGATATGTTGTCATCTTTGGCCAATTTCTTTCTATAATCAAAACATCTGCTTTAGAAACAATCAAACTGATGTTTATGTGGTTGCATTGTTTGAACGTGATTTTCGAACATTTAAAAGATTAAATATAATATTTAAAAGTATAATTCGATGTGACAGCAAACGTTTAAACACTTATGCTATCTAAGGTAACATAATTGTTAAAGTCCTTTTATATTTTTGAATGTGTATATTTTCTTAATCATTCCTCTTGGTTGAAATTACATGTTATGATATTTCATTGACAACAGTCCATTTTGTTGGTAATCAATTATGTCTCGTCTTGTGAGCTGGCTTAGATTGCGAGACCAACAAGCAATTATAGCTTGTTGTAAACTCGGCTTAAAAGAAAAGCTTAAGCCTGCTACACATGACACAACTTCTTGTACAAAAGGTTAAGGAATACAAGAAGTTGCAGACTGAAGATTGTGTTGTGTGAACCCCAAATATTGTGCCAGATATGCTTTTCACAACTTTTTGTTTTAAATATCTTGTAGCTTGTGGGGAATAAAACACATTCTATATCTGCCATATAAACATAGATAACCTTTTCTACTAGACATAAAATTTGTTTGAATACATAACAGAACCTTATAAAGCATAAAATAGTTATTAGAAATAGGTAACGTTTAAAATAATATATATTTCATTTAAAAATCTATAATAATGGCATAATATTATATAATTTTATACTATTTTTTGTATTATATATTTATATAATATACTAGTCCATTTGTATGCATAAATATATATATATATATATATATATATATATATATTAAATGTTGGCCCTACAGGTCTATTATATATAACATATATTATATGTAGAGCCTATAGGACTATTTCGTATAATATTATAAATATATATTATGTATTTGAACACATTTTTACTATTTTCAACTATTCACAGATTATGCTCACAATTTTGTATGCAGTCACATAATGTCATGTGAAAAGTCATTGCGTAAAACTTGTATGTGATTAATAATATTTTATACTTTTTTGCACAACTTTTGTAGAAGAAACTGCATCGTGTGTACCTAGCCACAAAAGATTTTCTAATTATCATGCAATTTCTAATATTACTGCTTATCTTTCCAAACCCGTGATGCCTAGAACATGTTTATCTTTAAAAATCTGTATTTTATAGTTAAACTCCTCCCCCAACCACCACCACCACTACTACCACTATAACCAACACCACCAGCACCACATTAAATCAGTTTTTTGTCACGAACTAAATTTTAATAAATACCACATTGTTATAATTTGCATGATAACTGATTTGATTAATGTTCTTAATTGAACCCAATACTAAATAGGAGATTTGAACAATTCATAGTTAATTCATTGAACCTCTTCATTACTTGCAAATTAATACCAACAATAATATTGTATATGATATATAACTTAAGAAACATAAAAATCACAAAATTTGGTACATAATTATCTGCTCAATATAATTTACTTCATTTCTCGGTATTAAATACCAAATTTGTAAATAATAATCTTAAATTTATTAGCTAATTATTATAGTTAATCTATGAAACTATAAAATTATAACTAACACCAATATTATAAATTGGCATGTAATTTTACTTCAATAGAGCACTCTAAGACACTTAAAACAAAATAAACATGGGGCAGCACTAAGTTAAATGGTCTATGAGGACTAGGACAAATAGCTATGTCTATAAATCCTAAAATGTTACTATAAAACCTAGAATAATGATCATAAAAGCTTTGCATTTTGAATTTTAATAGTTAAATAACATTGAAAAACTAAACTTTATTTCAGTGACAGTATGATCAAGATTTTGATAAAAAAAAATGTTCACACACTAAAAAGCAAACTAATAATGACTATAAAAATTGTTTTAGTTTTGTTGTGTATGCAATGTTTAGCAGTTCTTTTTTATATTTTCAATGTGCAGGTCAATCAAGATCAACTCTTTTTGAGTAGTTAATACCTACTGCAACTTAACAAAATGGAGAGAAAGACATTCACGGTCAAGATTGAACCAGAGGAGGACTTGGAATACGATCTTCATCACATAGAGTTGGAAAATAAGGTATAACTTTGTGAAAAATGTATTTATTAATATTAATCTTTCTAATTATAGCTCAGGCTTGTTTAGTATAATTAACCTGTTATATAGTTGATAGTTATAAAAATAACTTCATAGTTTGCCAAAGTAGGGCGTATCATGGACATGTAAACAGGCCGGTTAACTATTATTGAGAAATTTCATCAATGTACAATATACATCACCTTCTTAAGATGTTAGAAGTAATAAACAATATTTAATAGCCACATAGCTTTAATATAATACCACATAGTCTTAATTTAATACCAAATAGTTTTAATTCAATACAGATTCTGTTAAGAACTTTGTTATTTTATTAATTTTTTCTATTGTTTTTAAAAAACTGAACTATCAATCAAAACCTGCCATTCCTTGATGTTTGGGTTTGTTAACAATATTATCTTCCCCTTCCCTAACTTAATAAATATGGTGCCTTTGAAGGCCTATAGTACATATTTTGATTAAAATCAGCCCATAAAGTAGTATTAAAGTTTGGTTATGTTGCTAAAGCATAAGCGCTTGAAACCTTTAAAACACACAAAAAATTATCAAATTTTGCAATTAAATTAAATGCCAATATTAGCTAAATGTAACCTAAACTAAAGTTTAAATCTAAACTAAAGTGTTTTTTTTTAACTCAACTCACTTTTGCTTGGAGTGAGAATGAGAAACCACATTATGTAAAAATTTATCTCTGTACAGTTTGTTGGAATCAATCCCTAGCAGGGGCAGTGGACCATTTTTTGGCTGGGGTTTGTGCTGAAATGATATGTTCGTTTAGGCTAGGTTTATTAAAAAACACATAAAAAGGGGGGAGAAGAGGAGGAGAATAATGTACATATCTCCACTTGACTCCTTCATAAATTGCTACTTTTGAAGCTAGAGCTGGTATATTTTTCCAACTCCAACTTGACTCCGCTCAAAGTAGATACTGACTCCACGACTCCTACTCGCAGTCCTGCTGATAACCCACTCTTTTGTAGCATTATGGCTTAAAGGTCGGTGGGGGTATGATACACAGTTACCAGTCATTAAAGCTCTTGATATTTCTTAACTCTTGGATGACTTAATATCTTTTTAACATTTTTAATGTGTCCTCTTTAGAGGAGAAGCTTGGAGGGATCTGCTTAGCTGATTGTTATAATTTTTTTCCATCTTGGTGTATGCAATATTTCTACTTCTTTTTTTTTTAATTTTTGAGGTATTTAAATCCCATTTTCTGAACCTAATAATTATTTTATCAGTTAAGAGTACCCCACATGATCAAAATGCTGGTTTTTCTATGCCAACTTAAAAGTTTTGATTTAGACTGTTTTACACCCAAGTATGGCGTTTTGCGCCACCATAATAGTTTTGCAAGGAAACACAATCTTAAGTTTTTACTACTTTATTTTAGATCTACAGACTACGGACAGAGAGTAAACCCATCCTCAGGATGGGGCGCAACTGGCAAATGTTAAACATAGCTAAGATCATTATTTTCTAAGATTTGTTAATTATAAACCTCTTAATTCTGATACATGTTAATTGTAAGTTTCTAGGTTTTATTATCAATTTACCTCTTAATGAATATTGTATTTATATATCTATATTTATTGTATAAAACATAATTGGTTTAAATCTGTATAGTCTGAAATTTGTTAAATATAAAAATTTGTTTCCTACTAGTCTGCGATTGATTGCCCAATAAAACCAGAGGAATGTTTAGAAGAAGAAATTCATGATTATCAACAACCGGAATTTATATTGTTGCCATCTATTAAAGAGGAACTTCCAGTGAGTAAACTTTTATTAAATACATTTCAATTTTTTTTAGCGACAACTTTTATTTTATATGGTATTTTAATTAAAATTATGGTAATAGGATATTGAATTAGGAAGTATAGTTACTATTTTTATTATTATCTTATTATCTTCATCATCATCATCACCATTCAAAAGAAGCAAAAATAAATATTTGTAACTATAGACCTATTTCTCTCTCAAATACTTACTCAAATATACTTTTCGCCATTTAAAAAATAAACACTATGATTATCAACATTGCATTGTATAAAAAAAAATCCTATCATTAATTCAGTTGAGTTTCTGGGACATGTGCCCCCTCAACTCATGTTGATACATTTCAGTTTTAACAGAGTTAAGATTTTTACTTATGTCAACATAACATTAACTCCTCATGACTTTGTAATTTTGTCCTATCTATTCATATGTCAATTGGTTATAAGCTATTTGCTTATGAGATAATTTGTCATTAAAATAGATTTCCAGACTTCTAACACAATATTAGGCACCTTATAGCTATGGTTCTAATTTAAATCCACTTCTCTTTAAAGTGTTTATTGATGACATTGGTAAATATTTAAACTCACTTAGTTACTTACTCTTTGTGGATTATGTTATGCTAATTAAAAATATAAAATCATATACAGGTTTTTATACATTTGAAAACTGACATAATTGGTATTTTAAAATAACCTATTGAAAATGGAATGTCTATTAATAAATACAAAATTAAATCTATATCATTTACTAGGTAAAATAACCAAATTTTTTACTTTTAAATAAGTTTACTATGAGACAGTACGCTTCCCTTTTCTTTTCTTTTTTAAGCTTGGTGTTAAATCGGACAACAAACTCTAGAGAATTTATTATCATGTTGACCATATATCATCTCATTGATTGAAATTTATAACTTCTTCATTTAAGAAAGTTTACTTTATTTTATGCCTCTGCTATGTCTTGGTTAGTTCTAAGAGCGATAGTCTTAGTGTTGTTTGGTATTCAATCATCTTAACTGACTCTCGGTTAGAACAATTTTCTGGATAAACAAGTTTATTATGCTATCACTTTATTTTATTCCTGTGCTATGTCTTGGCTAGATCTAAAAGCGATCATGCTAGTGTTGCATAGTATTCAATTACCCTACCGGATTCTCAGATTGAAAAAGTTCACCATAACCAGGCTTATTATGCTATAATTCAAAATTTTTTAGGGCTCCAAACTCTCTTCTCAGACATACTTTAATGGGATTCCACTTTTTTTTTTTAATATTTTTATCATCAATATTTCTTATAAATTTGATCTTTAATATGTGAGTATTCATGCCCCTACTGGAACCTCTCAAAATCTAAAATTATCATTTTACCATCGCATTTGTAGAGAAAACTCTCTATTTGGAGAATTTGACTTTCATCATTAAATAAGAACCAGAGAGATTTGTAATAAAGAACTCCCTTAATACCTCTAAGAACTTTAACTACCTTATAACATTCTTATAAATAGCATTAGTTTTTATTGGTTATATATAAATAATTACTTCAATGGTTTTGATTTTAATAACCACACTTCTCTGTATCACCTTAGTTGCTCCATAAAATAATTACATTTTTTTTTCAGCTATAATTATTGCCTTCTTTTGAAACTATTCTTAAGGTTGTAGTCTTCTTTTATATTTCTCACTGCTGGCTTGTTACAGGTCTTGTCACTATTGGTCAGAACTATAAATAAAATAAATTGAATTGAAATTATTATATTATTACAATAAATATATATTTACTATATAATAAATATAATAATACTAAATTGTATACATACTTTGCAATATGATTATAAATGTATGTTTATTTTTGTAATAAATCCCATATAATGTATTTATTAGCATATAAATATATTTAGCCCTTACACTAAAATTGAAATATGGTTTTATCTTACATTAAAAGTACACTAGTAAATATTTACACATTTAGTTCTTGTATATTAGTTGTTAATCGGGAACACAGGGATTCATATAAAAACAATTTATTAATAAGAAACAGTATAATTATATTTAACACAGACACCACATAACACGGTAACAAACTATCAACTAGAAAAAACCCATACAAGGACCTTTTAATTAACACACATACACTTCTTTACACTAAATCTTCCTATGGCTTCATAAACACTAGAATTTAAGAGGGCTCTTCAAAAACACAAACTTGATGTTGAGTTGCTCCAAGTATATGTTCCTCCTCTATGGCAATGGACAATAAAACCTTCTGCATCACCATCAGAGCTACCAGATCGTAGATCTCTTCATCATCCAGTGAAGGCTTCTGGCAGCCTCAATCCATGAGTCATGTCTTTTCTGCATTTAAAATCTGTTTTTCCTTTATAAGCATATTCACAAGAAATAGTATAGACAATGAATTACTTCTTTGTAAAAATATTTCATCAAGTTAAACTCTAGAAGTACATTTTAATTGACTTGATATATTGCTTCATGAATTATGTTTGACGGTGGACTGCATTAAAGGAATCATGTATGGTTGGCCGTCTTTTAATTAAGATTCCAAATGCATTTAATGTAAATTGACATTAATTTTAGTAAAAAAGAAATATAGATTATTGGATGTGGAACAGAAACTACATTCGAAAGATATAATAGTGGCAGTCACAACCTCATATTTCTTTATGGCACAATCAAAATTGTAAAGCTACTCAAGGTAATAAGAAACTGATCAATTTATGTATCAAAAAGCTAATCAATACATTCAGTGATGTCAACTTTAGTAAACATCTTATAAAACATTTGCGCATGCTATCTCAGAAAGCCATAAACTCAAGAAGAAACAGAGTGAAAATTAGAATAGCCCAAGTTGCTGAAGTTGAAGAAGTAAAGTTCAGTATGGCAGCTACCAAGTTCTTGGAAGTGTTTGTTTTTTGCTACACGCATTGTATTTCTACTCAGGAAATTTAAAACACATGATCTGTACTACTCATGATTATTTTCATCCTCTCCCGGCGCCTGTGAACACCAAACTTGCAAAATCAGGGGAAAATTTTAAAGTAATGGAAGTTTAGTGATCTGTATGCATTTTGTATGATGAATGGAGAAATAAATTTGATCAAGCTGGACAATATTATTATCATCCCTGGAAATTAGTCTTATTATTCATATGACTATATTCATATCTATTCGGGTTAATTTTTGAAGATGGTGTGGCAAAAATTCTAAAGCATGATATTTGCATTCGAGTCCGCAATAGTGAATTTAGTGAAATTTTCCATCAAATAAACATGTGCCAATCTTTCTGAGAGAGATTACACACATTTATATCATAGATCAATAGATGATTAGCACATATTGGTAATAACTGTTTGAAGAATCTTTATGAAATGGTTGGAGCACATATACAATGTGTGTAAAAATAAACTTTCTACTCAAAATCACCACGTGAACACTATATAAAAGGTAAATTGTCAAAATTACCTCATGTAAAAACTTTTGTGGCTAAGCGCCACATTCAGCTTGTCCACAGTGACATTTTGAGTCCAATCAGCAGTATATCATATTACGGTAAGGAATATATATTTACTCTAATTGACACTTAGTAACTTTTACAATATTTAAATGGAGCTTTACTAACTGTTATTTCAATAAAAGAATAAGCCACTTAAGGTCTGACCAAGGTAGTGAACACCTATCTCTAGAGATGAGGACACACTTTGATTCTAAATGTATGTTTGTATGTATCTATGAATATACTATCAGATATACACCCTCACAAAATGAATCAAGTTAATACATTAATAGAACACTTATGGAAATGTTGAAGTGCATGCTACTGATCACAAATGTTTCAAATTATATCCGGCTGGAAGCTGTAATGATTCAGTGTTTGACATGTTTTTTGCTGAAAATGCCTCTTTCAGTGGAGCTAAAATTAGCTCCTCCAACATTAAAATCTTAACTACTCTATGAAACAGTTAACATCCATTCAGAAGAAAGCCTACCTTGACACGAAGCTAATCATGGCAAATTGGATGAAGAAATATCCACACTCTCATGTGAAGGTGATCTCTAACACTCATGACAATGCATGAAGCAAAGCTATTTTAAGAGTATGTAAGATTTGCTATGAGCACATAGTTGTAATCTAAAGATTTTCCCGATTGTTTTGATGATGTCAAGGGAAGTTGAATGAAAGGAACTGGGAACAAGCTGCAAAATAAGAAATAAGTTCGCTTAAGAAATATGACACAAAGCCTCACCCGAGCTCTTTTGTAGTTATTTCAGCAGGTATAAAAGCTGTACACCTAGCATTCACGAAAGCGTGTTCTTCACTATATAAAGGGAACTTTACACCTAGCTCTATTCTTTGCTAAGAAAGACAGCCCTTATCGCATATGCAGATGCAGATTGGGCTAACAATTTCAGTCGCAAGTCTACGTCAGAACGTCTTCTTAAAGTGTATGGTTCAACTTTTCTTGTGCAAATAGAAAAGAGCCTACTGTTGTCTTGAATACCTGTGAGGCAAAATTTATTTATTTTACCAATGCCTTCACCAATTTCCTAGGACTATGCTATCTACTACTCGAGTTTGGAATCGACTCCATAATGCCCATCGTATATGACGACTGTTATTATTGTTAATAAAATGTTTAGTTACGTTAAAGTTGTGATGTTCTTTCAGAATTCCATAAACCTGTGGTAGGATTATTTTTATGGTTATGCAACAAACCCTTTGAAACAAAATTAAACTATTTGAATAATATATATTTTCTTATTTAATATTGATTAATTTTTTTTAATCTTTGCCGTTTTTTATTGGGAATTCAGTTAACGTTAATCAAAAACAAAATGTTGAAGTAATATTTTTAACTCATTTTTAAACTTGATATAATACATCTTTTTCCAATTTATTCATAAGATAGCATTGTTATTGACATAATAAGCGTGGCTCTTTAAATTTATTGGAATAATTCTCTTTCTTACAGATTTACCAAGAAAACCTTAACTTGTCAAATCCATTAGAGAATTATGGGACTTCTCAAAAGGTATACAAGGAATTGATATCTCGATCCTTGCAAACTAACAGAAAAATATCTAAATGTAAAGAAGATAAATGCCCACAATGGGATCGAATAGTAGACAGATGTATTAGACATGGAGGCATTCGTGCTAAGAAGCTATCATATTGTAAAGAAGAAGGGTGTTCTAATAAGGCAAAGAGTGGAGGTAAATGCATTAGGCATGGAGGGGTTAAGGCAACGTGCAAACATGAAGGATGTTCTAAGAATGCCAAGAGGGGAGGTAAATGTATTAGGCATGGAGGCATTCAGCTTAAGATGAAATGTAAAGTAGAAGGTTGTTCAAAGAATGCTCAAGGAGTAGGAAAATGTATTAAACATGGTGGGACCCAAGCAACATGCAAAGAAGAAGGATGTTCTAAAAATGCTCAGGGGGGAGGTAAATGTATTAAACATGGAGGTCTCAAGGCAAAATGTAAAGAAGAAGGCTGTTCTAAGAATGATAAGGGAGGTGGTAAATGCATTAAACACGGAGGAACCCAGTCTAAGTTTACTTGTAAAGAAAAAGAGTGCTCTAAATGGGCTCAGGGGGGAGGTAAATGTATTAAACATGGAGGGATCAAGGCAACATGTAAGGAAGAAGGGTGCCTTAAAAATGCCAAAAAGGGAGGTAAATGTCTTAAACACGGAGAAATCAAGGCATAATGCAAAGATTAAGACTGCTATAAGGATACTAAGATAAGAGGTAAATGAATCGTGGAGGGGCCCAAGAAAGAGGTAAAACAGAATTGTGCTCTATGAATGCCAAGGAAGTAGCTACATAATTTAAAAATGAAGGAAATCAGTCTATGGGAACATATGCAATGAAGAAGGGTGCTCTAATTATCTTCAAAAGTAGAAAATATATAAATCACAGAAGGCAACCTGCTGCAATCACCACCCCTCATGTCCACATAACAAAATCACTTCAATTCGATATTCTGTGGTCAACATCTTGCCTATACTTTTGACACACATGAAATTACACTACATAAACAGTTTATGGAATGTGACTTAATGGTCACTTAGAGAAATTTTCTTAAATACATACGACAAGCCATGCGATCTGCACCTCATCTAATATATGTCGATTTTGACAATCTTAACTCTGACACAAACATGAGACTTTTTAAAGGTGTATTAGTTTTAATATTTGTATAGCAGATTAAAAATCATAATATTGAATGGTCCTATCCTGTTAATCAATATCATCATAATCATAATTATATTTCTGTATGAAATCAGTAAGGCATTGTAAATTTGTATATCTATTTGCTTGGCTAGTAAGTAATGCATATAAGTCACTTTCAACACCTCAGGGCAACTGGTGCCTTTATCCTATAGTTTGTACCCTACAACATTGTTGCAAATAAATACTAAGACATTCAACAGAATTTTTAAACATGTTTGAATAGGCATCATATAAGACCTTTTAGATGTCATCAATCAGGGCTCTCATTTAATATGTCTCTTTTATAAATCAAAGAAAAAATATTCCATGTATAACAATTATCCCAAAATCTCTTCCTCTAACTGCCACTGCGAGGAGCTATCAAATATCATGTGCTATTCGCCCTCTGAGGTAGACTCCTTACTAAATACCCTACTCTAAAATTTGCCCGGTTTGTCTGTCAGTAAGCATTAAAACGAGTAAAACCCTTAAAACAAAAACCAAGAACACTGAACCTAAGTTAGAGACTCCAAAAATTGTTTATGGAAATTTACTACCAAAACACCCTTTTCTTACCTGTGACCTACTTCCAAATACTGAAAAATGATGAAAATTAATATATGAAAAATAACACAAGGAGAAAAGGATTCATAGACCCACTTTTGTTGCTGCGATGTCTAACGTTATACTCTCGTTTTAGACTAGATTGTCGAAGACGAGGATATCAGGGTTCGATCCTGTTTGCATGCATTGATGGTGGTTTTCCTAAATGTTTTTGCATCCTGCCTCCTTTAAAATGTGGGCGTTCTTCCTCTAAATTAAACCTTTATCATCCCTAATACATAAATGTAATTAGTACATAAGTGTATAATTCTAACGGGTAGTTATATGTGGTGCTAAAAATTCATAGGTTGGTAACCAGACAATGTGAAACAATGTTTTTACAATGTACAATACTTTGTGAATAGATAAAAACATAAAAACTTAGTTTTTTATATATCAGATTAAATATGTTTAACATAATGTCAATTTCTTTCCTACCTAGAGATGTCTGAGATAGATACAAATTAAAACCTTAAAAACAAAACTATCACTATTGATGAAATTTAATCAATGATATGTGATAATAATGTTTTATCCATTTAATAATATATTTTATTGGGTTTATGCTTGATTCGAAATATGATTAAAATTATATAAATTTATTGTTTAATACTATTATTTTAAGTTGTTAAAATTAAATATATTTATTATGATAAAATATCTGGTGCACATTAAAAGAAATTATACTTGAAGTCCTGAGCTCAAGCTTTGTTTTGAAATAGTTATTGAAATGGTGAGATTAAATAAAACATGGATATTTGTAATTGAAAATATACCACTATTCTCACCACCCACTGTTGGAAAATCACTAAGCAAAAGAAAAAAGTTCACTTTACTTTAAGTATTTAGGGCTTTTAAGTTAGTGTTTAGAGATTAAACATACTAGTTGAAACAGATAAGCCTGCAGAACTCTTGGAGTACTTACATTATGTGTCAAAAACAATATTCCTCTTTTTATATTGGATGGCATCACACACGCAGAAAAACTTAGTCTATTTCAAATTCTACTAACCTCATATATTTTCTTACTTTGTTTTCCCTTCCTCTTTGCTCAAGAAGGCAGGGAACCATTCAAAAATAAAATTCCCTCTGGTGGAATGACAAAGTATTATATTTTAATATAGATTTTTTTTGTATGAAGTTATTGTTTTAACTTGCTTTAAAATGCATCATATAATTTTTATATTAAATAAAAAGACCATATATAAACTCCGCTTGGTTCAAACTCGCCGCCACTATAAGACAAGTTTACCGTTACCTTTTTCTAGACTGATTCTCGGAAACTGAGTAATTAAAGTTGTCACATATTTTCTAGCAGCCTTCTGTTGTTGCTTTGATCGCCATGAGATTGTCCTTCAAGCTCGCCTCTAACTTTGTTACTTTAGGGTAAAGAATGATTCTTCAGAAATGGATATAAATTGTGACCCGAGAATGCAAGTGCTCTATGTCCAATTTTCTATTCTCAATTTCACAGTAGGTGAACCATGTGCATTATAGATATATGCAAACACCAAATATCTCAAATTTAACACTTTGGAAGATAGAACACTTGCATTTTCGGGTGACTAAATATACAATATCAAGGTAATGTTAACAATTAATGGGTATATTTTCACCATTGCTATTTAATTTGATATTGTTACTTAAAATCTTCTGTATGAGTTAGGGAAAAGATTTGACGCATGTTCCATTACAAAATATATATTAAATGTTTTTTCAAACTATGAAGATATACATTATAATACACAGCATTTTGAAAATGTGTAAATAATACATTGATACTTGAGCATATTATAAACCAAAGCTCTTGGTAAAAAACTGAACCTCTCAGGGAAAAGTCAAACTTCCTATTGCTGTTTGTTAGTTGAAATTTGATTTTAACTTTGTCCATACCAATTATATCAGGTTTTACTGATAGTGGAATTTGATATCCAAACTCATGGATCATTTCATCACTTTCGTACCTGAATAAATTATTACAAGGGGCCACATTTATGTTTAATAATCAAGTTTCAATATATATTCTTTATCAATATCTATAAATTACACTTTGGGTCTTCAAACATATTTTTAAAGTAAACATTGGAGCTAATAAACTTTCTTCTGTGTTTCCATCTTCTGATTGGTAATTTCTCTTTCTAAATCAATTTTATAAATATCACAACAACACAATTCCATTTATAGCTCAATGACATTTTTAATCCATTAAGAATATAAAATTAAATTGGAGTGGAATAAAAAGTCACATGCTCAAATTCACCCGTATTCACCCATATTCACCGCCTATTGGACAAAAAATTAATCTGTGTTGATATCCTTGTTTCTTAAGAATGCCCGATCACATCCTTTGATCCCTGTGGCCCATTCACAGACATTAACAACTTTTATATATTATAGGTTAATGTAACTTAAGCCAAAGTTAAATAACTCTATGAGATTTTTTTTTCGTGTTTGTTGTTGAAGTAACTTAAAAATAAAGTACGCACGAATCACTCTTTGAGTAGTTCGAAACTACTATAATGTGTTTTGGATAGTTAACATATTATAAAATGTCATATTAATACTGTTTGTGGTTGTATGTTGTGTATATTGTATAATTATGCATTGCTGTTCAGTACTTAATGTGTATCTATGTTAAAAATAATATTATTATTATATTAATAATAATGTTATAATATTATTAATAAAATGCAAAGTAATACCACTTAAGAAAACAGTTTGCATTTTATACTTTTTCTCCAGCACTTACCTTAATATACATTCAGTAAGGAACTCAAATAAAAGAAAATATTGTAAACTCATCCACAGCTTTGACTTATATTCAAGGAATTTTTTTTTCTACCACGCTCGGGAGCTTCTCTGGCTAATGCGCTGGTTTTGTGTTAAGCTAGAATGCCGAGGACTGAGAAATCGAGTTTCGAATCTTGGTTGAGTGAACTTGGGTTGGTTTTTCCAAAATTGTTTTCCATTCTACTGCTACACAAATACGGGTTCACTTCCTCTAAAATCAACCTTGCCAATTCCTAACCTATTAGCGTAATTAGTAACAAAGCGTATAACCCAAACGGGTATTAAGACGTGGTGCTAAATAATAATAGTAATAATAATAATAATCTTTGCTAATCAAGCATTTCGACTTCATCATTGTCATTAACATAAAAGATGAACATTTTCTTAATTATTATGTCCACTGCTAAAAATTACCTTTTAAAGTTTTTATATGATATAAGCTTAGTACGCATAACAGTATAAGGGGGATAACATTGAAAACCTAGTTTATTAGTCAACACAAACAATCTTATGTTTCAAAAAAAAATAGTCATTAGTGTTTCATAATCATATAATGACACTAGTTAAACTGCTTAATATTTTAGGGTTTTTTAAACTGCCGGTTTTTAATATTTTTCCATTAATAAATTTTAAGCAACTTTTATCAAATATATAGAAGGCTTATAAATTAGCTAACATGCATGCAAGTTTGTGTAACGTCTGAAACTAATTAAGGGTGCTGCAATAAATCACAATTTTGTTCATTGAAGATTGCTTCTTGAGTGAGTGCCAGCTTGGTCATGAACACCTACTATCGATAGTCATTTAGTGTGGCTTGATGGGAAGCAAACAACAATTTATTTCATCACCATGCTAGCTAACCTACAATAAAATGCATCACAGCTTGAATAAAATATAAGTTTTTATTTTTCAAAATATAAGTATTTATAATATAAATAAGGTATTGTGATAGTCCTCCCCTAGATTGAGATTTTTGTTTAAGACTAACATAACAGCATTGAAACGACACAATTGAAAGAACTAGTCTAGAATACGTGTTGTAATGAGTTAGTAATTATCAGGAAAGAACGCTGACAACTCAAAACAACTTTTCCCCGTTGTTTTCAGCAATTGGGCCAATTTTCAGTATCAAGGTTTATGTTTTATAGCAATCGAGGCTGCTACAATAAGATCTACTCAAAGGAGTCATTCTAACCGTTTACGGGGCCATGTGGGTTAAAACATCAGGACCCCTAATTTTGAAACTTTGCGAAAATACTCGCTTGCGGGCTAACTCGCAACTTATAAACTCGCAAATCAAAGGCTGTACTGAAACAGAGCTAATTTTGAAAGGTTTCTACTGTCGTGCGAGTTGGTGTAGTGTTGTTTCGCTTGCGACTGAGTTTTCAATCCGACAACACTGTAAAACCATGATGTGCCAAAGGGTTGGGGCAATGGTATGCCACAACACGTCATTATACAAGATACGTAACTGAAAGTACACATTATTATTGTATTGAGTGCATTATATACAACAGTTTGTTTAGTTTCATTGGAAAACCATCTTCCAGTTGTATACATCTAAACTTGTTGTCTCAAAATTTTCTCAAAGCTATATGAGTAAAATAAAAACCGCCCCTCTGGAACTTATAATTTAGCACACTTGGTGGCGCGCTTGACCCGAATTCAGACTTCCACGAGTTCAATCCCAACCCATGTAAAATATTTTAATTTTTGTCTGAATTTAAATCAGGTTTTCGTAATTAGAATTCAGTAATATATTATTTTATTTTCGCAACTATTTTTAAAACATAAATATACGCTAAAAAAAATTTACTATGCGAATAATAATTAGCTTACTTTGCCTTATTTTAAAATGTGTACAATTTTATGTCATAAAACCCATTAATTTAATTTTTAAATAATCACCTACATACAAAATTTCAAAATTAATGTAGGCTTAGCGTTTTTAATTTAATACCTTTTTAATTATTTTTAACGACTATTATGTTTGTCTACGTAGGCTCAAATACCTTGTGTATTTCTATAAAATATATTTAAAACATATTATATGCTTAGTAATACGATCATTTAAAATTAAATTTTAAAGTCTGATAAATTTAAAAAAAATTTTTTTAAGGATTTGAACACGCGAACCTCAGATCATGAGACGGTCACGTTACCGACTTACCCAAATTGAAGAATAAGGATATTGAAAAATATTAGAATATATAGTTTCGTTTTCACCTAAACAAATATTTGTATTGAAGGATTGCATAAAGTGTACAAAGCAATCATATTCTTTTCTTCTGTAAACCTATTTTGTACAGTGATAGGTTTATTTCAACAAAATCACTCTCAGAAAGCTGCAACCGAAGAGGGGGATGGCATCCATTTTGTTATTTTATTACCTATTCGATAGACAAGGCCTCTCTCGCACGATGTGAGGCTGGCGAGTAGAATCCGCTCGCTATTCGATCGTGTGACGTCAGTTTTCGCAGCGCAGAAGTTTCAAAATTAGGGGTTTGCGAGATTGTGTGCGAGATGAGAGAAATACGCTAGCGAATCGCTACTCGCACGTTTCAAAATTAGAGGCCCAGGTCATCGGGTACTTGTACTAGAGGATAACCGTCATGTCCAATGTTTCGGGTTCAAACATGTAAGGTGGTTGCGAGCGGTATCATTCGAGTCATTAGTTTGTTATTCCTCACTAAGCCAGTTCTTATATGAGCCCATGCATCAATGTCCTTATATCATTTTGTAACATATTTTAACATCACATTTTTGTAGTAACTCGTAGTGCTATTAATAAACCCTGAAATCCAAAGCCTTCTATAATTTCTAACCCACACATCTCCTTTACCAACGTCCCTACCCTTCCCCACAAGCTATCCTAACAGACTAGGCCCACAGGATGGTGAGTGGGGACAGTTGGTATCTGAGGTGGCATTTTAGGCTTTTGAAAATTGTTGCAAGAAGTTGGATTTGGAATAGGGACTTTTAGGGTTCTGAGATTGGATGTCAAAAATAGCGCTACTATTTCAAGGGTAAGTAAACGACCGTGACAGACAACTGCGACGGGGTTCAAAAACGATCGGTACATGCTGGGTTAACTAAGAAGCAGGATCCAGATAAGAGGTTTTCCAAATCAACAGCGGTGCACCACCAGTTGCAGAGAAGAACAGTGGAAAACCAAAGTAGAAACTCTTAGGCACAATTTTCGTGGTTTTAGTTGAAGTTATGGGGGCAAAGGCCGAACTACAAACTGCTACTAACCAGCTGGCAAGGGAGCTTGAGAAGGTTAGAGTAGACAATGTCAAATTGGAAGTGGCTCAGAAGAATAAGGCTGATATTGAATCGATACCACTGGTTAGGAATTTTACACTTTTGTCAACTGTTCCAGTATTCCATGGGGTACTAAAAGACAACATTTTGGTGTTTTATGAGAAGATAGTTCAAGCTTCATTAATATCAGGATGGTCAGATTTAGAGCCAAGTGCTGTAATGAAATTGTGTTTAGGTGGAGAAGCGCTGTAGTATGTAATTTCGGATCGAAGATGTTTAGATACTGACAGTTTTGAGTGGTAGAAGAGAGCCTTAGTAGATGCGCGCAGGAAGAAACAAACCAGTTTTTTATGGAACAATTAACATAAATTAGGTACTTAAAAGGAAAGGATATATAAAGTCTCGTGGACAGGGTCAAGAAAGTAAATGTCAACACCTATGAATTAGTTGATGATGTAGTCCGGAATGAAATAATTAAATTTGAGGCTGGCCAAAGATCCCTAGATTATTTTTTAAATTACCTTTTTGAGGAAGTAAGAAAATGTAGATGTTTAGCAAAACCTAAGACTCAAATAGCCAAAGCTATTTTTATGCTTTTAGTGAGGACTACTCCATATAGATATCATATTCGATTCCCGTGTCCAGGTGTCATTTTATATTTTCAGAATATAAAACCTAAGACGTTTAAAGAAGCGGTGAAAATCTCAATAGACGTGGTTGGAACAGACCATCGACTTCAAAAGAAAGAAGAGAATATTCTTACGAAGATATTCATATCAGATACGGGGAAACATTTATCTAAATGCAAGAAACGTGGTAATGTGATTAGGGATTGCAGATCTACTAAGGGGAAACAGCAGTCGCCTATAATGACAAGAAAGTTATGTTATAGGTGGGGTAAAATCAGGCATTTAGTGAACCAGTGTTCTGGGAAGGTTAACCATCACCTAAATGAGAACAGGACCATTGGAGTCACGAACTACGCTCCTCGGTGAGAATTATCCCCACGATATCAGTAGAGAAGAATGATGCTACTACTAAACTATTTCCAGCAGGTATTTTTCGAGGGAGGAAATATTGGGTTTTAGTGGATAGTGGGACAAAAATTTCAATTAAGTGGCAGAAGAGAGTGGAATTTATGAAGATTTCCAAGCTGAGATTACGGATTTATAGAGTCGCAAAATGCAAAACTTAAGAGAAGTGGGGATGGAATTAGAAATAGATTGGAAAGCCTATCGTGTCACATTTCAAGTTGTGAAGTGCTGGACCAATACGAGTCATGATGGGATATTAGGCCTAGACTTCCTAATGAAATACTCATAAATAATAGCGATATCCAAGCAGACTTTACGATTAGGGGATGCTACGCATAACCTAAATGGAGCCTCTGATAAGGAGATAATATGGACAAGCGTAGATATAAATCAGGGAATAATAACCCTGTATGTGCTATGGACGTTGTTTGAGTCCCTATATATTTGACTGTCGGTGAGAGAGTCAGTGTCCTGTCACGAGGAAGACTGTAAGGGTTGAAAAGAAGTGGCCAGATAAGCTTAAAGGTAGAAGTTATATTTATTTAGTCGAGCCATTGTTTATGGACGACTTCTTAAATATCAACTGGTTTATGTGCAACAGATGCTGCATCTGTGTGAGCTCGTTGCCACAGGATTAGCAAGGGATACCCGTCGGGTTGAGAAATCCAGGGGGTGCGAAAATTGAACTACCCAAGAACCACAAAATAGCTTGAGTTGTATTTATTATAAGAGAGCGACATTAAATAAGCAGACTAGGAGTCAACTTTATAAGGGATCATGCGGAGCTTAAAACAAAGTCTCGCAGTTCCAAGGAAAGCCACGGGTAAACACGTAAAAAACCACATAGGTAGGGTAAATATCAAAATGTGCGTCAAGGAAACTGCTAGAAAGAATATTAATTTCTCCAAAAAATTGGATCACCTTACAACTTACAAAGGAACAAACTTCAGACAGTTTTTGGGAACTAAGTAATCCACCGGTAACGCCTATCGATGAACACCTGATTCATACAGGTGATGACAAGCACATCACTCATAAAGATTATCGCATACCGTTTAGTCGACAATTGGTGCAGGATATGATTGATGAACAATTCTTTTCAGGGTCATAGTACCAAGAGAGCCGATAGACAAACCATGGACATCACCTATCGTCACCATTAAAAATAAAATAGCTACCGGCGAGCAATATTTAGGTTCTGCGTTGATTATAGAGCACTTATCAAGATCACAACACCAAATATATATCCATTGCCCAACATAGTTGAAATTATCGCTAGATTAGGGGAATACAAGTTTTTTAATTTTCTGAATTTGACTAGTGGTTAGCATTCTATAACAATCAATAAGGAAGACCGACCCAAGATATCGTGTGTAATGCCAACAGGGGTCTACAAGTATCTAAGACTCCCGTTTGAATTGCAAAATGCGCCAGCTACGTTCCAACTATAGATGGATGCTGTTTTTTTGAGGGGACTTAGCCCATCGCAAGCTCTCACTTATTTGAATGATATAGTATTTTCTAAGGATTTTGTATCACACTTAGTATGCTTGGAAAATGTGTTTGACATGCTGTAAAAAGCAAAATTGTCTATACCTTTAGAAAAGTGCCGTTTTTCTACCTGTAAAACTGAATACTTGGCGAATATATATCTCCCAGGTGTCAATATGGACCACCGAATAATCGAAGCCCTACAAATATTAAATAGCTACTGACATTTCTAGGTCTCATTAACTTCTATCCTAGGTTCATAAAGAACAATGCAGGAGTTGCAATGCCTCTAACCAGACTGTTAATGAGGGATCACACTTTTGATTGGAATGAAGAACCAAAACGGGCTATGTCTAAAATTAAAAATGTACTAACTTTTTCACCAGTGTTATCATACCATGATTTTATTAAACCATTTATTTTGAGCACATGCGTTAAATTGTGCCAAAGGATGTTTGTTAAGTCAAGAAATAGAAAGGTTGTTAAGAAAAATAAGGGTAGTTACCTCGATTAATAGTGACACTTTTAA
>JBCFYV010002143.1:0-39109 GCA_039000515.1 Timema cristinae
AAAGTGTGGTCCCAACAAACCTGGTAGAAAAATGTATCCAAAATCAAATTAAAAAAATGCAAAGTCAAAGTCAAAATTTTCTGTCGCATTCATAAGTTCTAAAGAAGTTTGTATAAATTTAGACGAGCAGCTACGCTCCATAGCATTTTTGGCATTTTCACCTTCTATATTCTTACTCACATTCAATATATATATCCATTCATATTAAGTTGTTTGTTTGTAGACAAATAATCGGTTAACAAAAGCTATAGAAGTGACATTAAGGACGGTACCTCCACCAATGTATGGGTTGAAGGTCACCAAATTGAACTCTTGTGGCTTACACTCCACGGTGTATTCATGATTCTTATACAAAATAAATGCGCTATGAATGTTAGCAGTGTCTATTATGGCAAACATCTCCATGATCGACAAATCATACTCCCCAATTTGTCTAGTTAATATGAGTAGAATGTCATTAGCATCTAAAAAGCTCATAGTAAAAGATCTAAATAATGATATTAGTTCCATGTTCCATCTGTCCACAAACATAATACAACCAGTTTCATTTGTTCTCCATACATTATTTGATAATTCCCCGATCTCATATGAATAAAGATCTTCTAGATAACTTAAATCAATGTATGTAGTGTGGCTTATGGGGAGGATAGTGCTTTCAAATACAAGTTGAAATATTTTCTGTGGTAGATCTGAGTCTCTGGATTAAATATTTTGAATCCCCACTCGTTCTTCTCAAAATAATCAACAAACCCAAGAATAGTCTCTTTTAAATTATTATTCTGTATCTCCCGTTCACATAGAATATTATTAGCGATACTACCCTCAGTGATGGGTGCAACATTGCTACGTAGAAAATGAAACTTAATAACCAAGGAGGTGACCTGGTGGTCTAGGGGTAAGGTGTCAGACCTCTATGCTGGCGGCCGGGGTTCAATCCTGGGTCCCGGCAAAGATTTATCTGATTACCAAACCCTTCCTTCACCTCTGACAAGACATCTTGTGAATGTGAGGAATGCCAGGCCTCCACCGTGGTTCTGATTCCACGTTAAACTGTAGGTCCTTCATTTCATCTCACAATCACCCTACCCATTACACATTAGCGTAAGTGCGTATAACCCGAATGGGTAGTAAGACGCGGTGCAATAATAATAATAATAATAACCAAGGAAACATCATGACAGGTTGTTTTTTTTAGTTGGTGTAGTAGTATATTTTAAACCTATTAGAATCACCACATTTAAATAATGTCTGGTTTAAAAACTAACCGTCTCAACTAACGTCGCGAGCAACTTGACTTGCAGACTATTAATTCAACTGTGACCCACAATGTAACGAACTGCATTGTTATGAAGTGATAATCGCGTGATCATATTTTTATTGATCTACGAACGTAATCCAAGCAAAACATTCAAGCAGAAAGCAGTATGTATAAAGTGTACACTTGTAAAGGGGGCTGCCTAAGTAACTGAGATAAAGCCAATCAGACGATGCACTTAAATTAAATAGTGATGCAACCTTTAATGTTACATGAGTTTGGTGTCTACTGGTATGAATACAAAACCATTTTCTGTGACGTAATACATAAAATTGCAAATATATTTTAAAAGTTAAATAAAAATTTTTTGTTGATCATTAAGACCTAAATTCCTAGGAAACAAAAGGTATCTCGTATAGAAGCATAGAATTGATCTTTATGAATCGAATGATGACATTTAATAAGGGGGTCACAACATAAATTGTATTTCCATTAGTATTTTCCTCCTCCCTCACTTGTTCTCCTACTGACAAACATATAAACTCATAAACGTTAAAATCCACATAGTTTCTGGCGTTTATTAATTTCTATTATAAATTTTTAGCACGTTAAGGCCCTGCCTACCCATAAATGCACGGTTCTAAACAAAAGAATTTAAAACAAAATATATTTAATAATTCAACATTGTTGTTTTTTATTTATTTTAGTAACATATCTGGGCATCTTTCATAATTCTTATGGAATTTTCAAACCATGCTAAAAATAGTTATTGAAATATTTTCATTAAAATGTTTCCATTTCAATGCATTTTAAATGGGAAAACAAAAATTATTAATGGATTTATTTATTTTCTTTGTACAATTAAGCTAGAGTGTTTGTTTATAACATACTATTTAATGAATAATTTCTTTTTCTTTTTAGACATATTTTTAATTTGGGTTAGCTTCAATAATCACGACGATATTGAGCTCTAACGACTCCCAAGTCGACTCTCTAGTCAAAATACATGGTTTTTAAATACAACTTTTCCTTCTGCAACTAGTTGTCATAGCTGATAATAGGTGCCGTTAGTATGATCATTACCCATTTACAAGCTAGTATCATTTTGCAAGCGTTGGCTAACCTGCTGTATCGGAATGCAGGGCAATGGAAGGTTAAACTAATCTCTGTGACCTTCTTGAGTCAAAGAAACATTAATACCATGTATGTTAGGATAAGAAGGGCCAATGTCCAATTATGAAAATTTGCGTACTTAAATATAAACAATTAAACATCTTAATATATTCAGTAACTAAAATACTCACAAAGTCTTCCTGCTGTGTGAATAAATATACTTGGTCCCTACTTACTTCAATGAGAGTATTACTCTAGTGATACATTACCACACGCTTCTCCATATACAAAGTTTTATGACATTAGCCCTTATTTAACTGAGGCAGTAAAACATGTAAAATTCTTCACTCTTATCTTATATTCTTTCTTGAGTTTTCTCATTCTTTAGCACTACACGTTGTAATAATAAGAGTTAATATTCAAAGTATATGAAAACTACTGTACATTGAATTTTAATCCACTATTATAATAAAAAAAAATAAACATTCCTGCTCATATCAAACATAGTTATTTTAAATAAAATTTGGTCTAAATGTAATTTGGAGACGTTCTCAGTATAATTTTATATACTAGTTTTTATTTTATGGTCTAGGATTTGACTCTCATTGGACTTTGGAATAAGTTATTTTTCAAAAAGTTAATGAACAAAGTTTTTGGTAGTCAAGATGTGAAAATGTTAATTTTATTTTATTAGCGTGTTAAATGTGATTACTTTTAATTTGAACCTGTTGCATTCTCGCAGTTTGTGCGCTCGTTTCGGAAGAAATGTATCGAATCCCGAACAATAAGTACCCACAGTGATTACTTTTTATATAATTAACAATATGTGACCTTTGTTGCTTTCGAACAAAATCCAAGGGATTGAATGTATAAATTTTGAGGAGGAGAAGTATTTACAAAATATTATTTTATATCCTTGTGAATAACAAGTTTATGAAGAAAGGGCGCACAAAGAAAATCAAAGATATAATTGATTATTTAACTTCTTGTAGTAAAGGGTAAGTTTTTTTTTAATGATATGCATATTACTGGCGCTTAGGCTATCTGTATCTACTAATTTAAGTACAATGGATGAACAGTGATACTGGGTGACCTGGTGGTCTAGGAGTAAGGTGTCAGACTTCTATGCTGGCGGCCGGGTTCAACCCCAGGTCCCGGCAAAAGATTTATCTGAATACCAAACCCTTCCTTCACCTCTGACAAGACATCTTGTGAATGTGGGGAATGCCAGGCCTCCACCGTGGTTCGGGTTCCACGTTAAACTGTAGGTCCTTCATTTCATCTCACTATCATCTTACCATTACATATTAGCGTAAGTGCGTATAACCCGAACGGGTAGTAAGACGCGGTGCTAATAATAATAATAATAACAGTGATACTATTTTATTTACTGTAGAAATAATTTCAAAATTAAGATACAAATAAATATTTTCTATATAACAACGCAGCGATTATTCTGATATTTCAAGTACTTTTTTTTTAAAGAAAAGCTCTTAGCTGAAAAGTAAATGTTACTAACACACTGTAACGCACTTATTGTATGTTCAAAATCTCTTGTGACTTGGCCGAGTTCGTATCACGCTAGTACTAAGTAATTTCAACCTAACAGGGAATCGAACTAGTCAAGTTATTGAGCTGATTAATTTACGCACTCAGTGCTCAGTCATAGCACTTGAGCAATATTGACCACGACATGAAACCGATGATAAGTAAAATATATTTAAAACCATTAGAGTTAATGAACTTTTGTGTTCCCTATGCCATAAAGTAAGTAAGTAAGTATTTGATACCCGACCGCCTCTGTTGTATAGTGGTCAGATTTACTGGCTTCAGATACTGAAGTCCCAAGTTCGATCCCCAGTGCCCCTAATTGTGTCTGTGAAGCAGTGGGTCTGAAACGGAACCAAAATCAACCTCGTGAGGACAAATGAGGAGATAATTGAATGAATAAGTAGCGCTTCAGTCTAGAAAACTGAGATAGAAGTCTGGAGGGCTCGTTGTGCTAACCACATGGCACCCTCAGCTTGAAAATGTTGGCCCTATCTTTGCCAACATACGGCAGCCTCTCGATTGGTATAGCCTGCTTGCAGGCTGACACCATGGAGATATTACTCAAGTTAAACTCTACCAATAGGATAAAAAATTATTCCCAAAAACATTTATTTCTGGAAAATTGTGTAAATCCTATAGATGTTTGAAAACTGTAAACACCGTATTAAATAACAGATACCCACTTCAGTGGCTGAGTGGTCTAAGGTGTCACTAGTGTTAAATTGGCCTGCTGATAGCGGAGCACTTGGGGTGCAAATCCTGGTCGAGTCTATTGAGGGTAGTTTTTCCTAAATTGTTTCCCCATCTTCCAAAATAAAAATGCTGGTAGATAACCTCTCAAATGCTTCTTTCCTCATTACCACCCAATTAGATTATCATATATGCGTATAACATGAACAGGTAGTATGACGTGGTGATATCAGTAATAAAAATAACAGATATATTTATAGTCAAAATTGTTATAGTCTTCGAAATGAAACCGCTTTTAAAATATGTTATTGCCTCCTTAGCCTTTAAATTTTAAAAATTAGCCAAAGCACAGTGGCCAAATTTAGCACATTAAATTTTGGTTATTTATTATTTTACCTGCTTACTAATAAACTCAAATAAATGGTACGACAAAATCGTAGGCTACATACTCAATCGTATTGGTTATTTATTATAGTTAGTGACAAAACCTTCAAAAATAAGTTATCTCTAATTTTACCTTAAATAAATTTTTCTCTGATAAATAAGTGTACATTATTATTTATCACTACCCTCACCAGATATTTATTTGAAAAAAATTTCAATAGTGGTACAACAGCATTAACCTGGAGTCACGTGACACTTTGATATGCTAATTACTCAAAATGGGTACGGGTACAAAACTTTCTCTTTGTGGTACAAAACGGTACAGAGCTAGTAAAAACTTTGGCATGAAAAAATTCAAAAGTGGTACAACAGCATTAACCTGGAGTCACCACTTTTATATGCTAATTACTCAAAATGGGTACGGGTACAAAACTTTTCCTTTGTGGTACAAAACGGTACAAAACTAGTACAAAACTTTGGCATCAAAAAATTCAAAAGTGGCACAACAGCATTAACTTGGAGTCACCACGTTGATATGCTAATTACTCAAAATGGGTACGGGTACAAAACTTTTTCTTTGTGGTACAAAACGGTACAAAACTAGTACAAAACTTTGGCATCAAAAAATTAAAAAGTGGTACAACAGCATTAACCTGGAGTCACCACTTTGATATGCTAATTACTGAAAATGAGTACGGGTACAAAAACTTATTTGTGTTACAAAACGGTATAAAACTATTATAAAAACTTTGGCATCAAAAAAAGTTCAAAATCAAAAGGGGTACAACCGCATTTACCTGGAGTACGTGGAGTACTCACTTTGATATGCTAATTACTCAAAACGGGTACCGGTACAATACTTTTTCTTCCTGGTACAAAACGGTACAAAACTAGTACAAAACTTTGGCATCAAAAAAAGTTCAAAATTAAAAAGTAGTAAAACAGCATTAACCTTGAGTCACCACTTTGATATGCTAATTACTCAAAATGGGTACGGATACAAAACTTTGGCATCAAAAAAAGTTCAAAATTCAAAAGTGGTACAACTGCATTAACCTAGAGTCACCACTTTGATATGCTAATTACTCAAAATGGGTACGGGTACAAAATGGTACAAAACTAGTACAAAACTTTGGTATAAAAAAAAATTCAAAAGTGGTACAACAGCATTAACCTGGAGTCACCACGTTGATATGCTAATTACTCAAAACGGATACGGGTACAAAACGGTACAAAACTAGTACTAAACTTTGGCATCAAAAAGGTTCTAAATTCAAAAGTGGTACTACAGGTTAATGGACGTCTAGCTGACTGGAATGAATAAGCTAATTTTTCTGCTCGAGAGTGTGATTGTATCTTGACGTTATGTCTCCCCACGTTTAGTCAAACTTGGTCGCCTACACACTTTACGGTCCGGCACTACACTTCTTATCTCTCTCAATTCTTGGAAAAAAGTTTGCTCGCTGCCTTTAGTGATTACCGGTCGTGGTCGCCAGTCTCCCAATTGTTTAAACAAACCAGTAGTTCTGCCAACCTGATGGCTGGAATCCACCAGTTTGTATAACGTTAGCAACGCCATCTATTTTAGAGCTGAAAGCTCAACACGCCGCCAGGGAGGGTAGGCAGGGCCTTAAGAACATTCACATAGGCTTTAGGTTATAAGTCTTACTTTCCGGCAGGGCTATGCGCACTTTAATCACGCTAATGGAGTATATATTTGAAAAAGGTACAATTAAAAGGAAGTGTATCAGCATTAACGTGGAAGGATGATGGTAAATAATGTAGGGAATCCTATGTAAGCCCGTCTGAGATTCAAACTCCAGCCTCGATGTCATCGGTCAACCAGATTAGATGACCCTGACATTTTATCCGTGTGTTTATTTATGAAGGTTTCGATACAAGTACTTGATTCTTTTAAGCTAATTTTTTTTATCCCGGGCAGGAAGCTAACCTTACCCAGGAACTCTTCTCTTTAATCTGAGTTTGGGACCGGCAGTGATACTTTTGAGCTATTCTAACCGCACAGCAAAAGGTATAGCTACTTATTTAGGCTAAAAATATAACTAGTAATGTAGATCGTGCATCATCATCAGGCCTATGTATTGTTTGTTCCCACAGTTTAATGATAATTAATAATTACAGAGCATTTTAAGGAAACTTTCTAGGTAAGCTTTGTGATGCATATTTGTTCATCATGGGTTTGTTGTGGGTTCATCAAAACTATATGAACATACTCTATCCTCAAATGTCGGCACTATTTTCTCCAACATACGTCGGTCGTTAGGTTGGTATAGCTTGCTTGTGGCTTGACGCCATGGAGTTTTTCTTTATTTACGGTTATTAAAAGCTTTGCCATTACTCTATCTACCGAAACATGTAATCGAAATTGGCTTAAGTAAATGATGTCACGTCAATGCATTGCTATATCTTCGAACGTTGTTTATTTATATCGCTCACACGATATCTAAGTGGATTGTGCAGTAACCCAACAAAATCTCGTGCATCCGTTATCACCACTTGTATAGGTTGAAAGAAAACATAACTATTGGCTTAGAGTTTTTTTAACCATATTATTGTTTGTTAACGACAAATCTTCATAACCAAAATTATTTAAATCTATTAACCGGCCTTTTGGTATAGTGGGCAGTGCACTTGGCTAAAAATCTAAGGATTATGAGTTTTGATACCCGTCTGATATAATGGATATTTTTCCCGCAAGGGGAGTTGTCCCTATACGGTAAACAGGGTTTGTTGGATTAAGCTTATTTTAAGAGTTTACACTGGTTCTACACTCTCATATTCACTATTACCATCACCTCATCTTTTCAGGACTTGTAAATAACCTCTACGGAAAGGGTTAACGATTAGTAAACACACACAAACATAGATATACTTAATTATACTTCTAACAATGTAAGAAAGCTGACGATCAAAATACTATATAGTGTTTTTCTCGTTAGCTTTATATATATTATTTGGATCGTCAGCTTTTTGGCACTGTTAGAATTATAGTTGAATACATACAAACCAAATTCATAATGAATTATCTGCATTGGTGGTCATAGTGTCTAGCCCGTCACTTTCATGTTGGACTGGATTAACGATGATAGGAAAATCAGTGGTTAAAAATATGGCCAAGCTACTGTGACTCTTTTTTACAGTAGCCCCATGACTTCTTTGGTGCTCACTGACAGCCCACAGCTGACAGCTGAAGGCTTTGAAAAGTTACCAGACCTAATTATGTATCCCTACGCCGAACCAAATGATCTGCAAAAACATGTGTTTAGTGGCTGTAACTCAGCACCAAAGAAGCTATGGGGCTGCTGTACTAACAATTTATCAGTCTGCATCCATGCAAATGAGGGTATACTTCCTCTAATATCTACCTTTCTAATTCTTGTTCATTAGAATAATTAATGTATGAGTATAACTCGAACAGGTAGCAAGACGTCGTAAAAAGTATAGGTTTTCAAGAATTTTATGTCATAAATCTAGTAAGGAATATATGGTACTGGATTATAGCTTGGAACAAAATTTTAAAAAAATAAGGTTTCAGTAAACTACCCCTAAGTAGTTTTTTTCAGCAAAACAAAACAAATCATCTCAATAATTACAATAAACAATCTTTTTATACAATTTTTAAACACAATTTTTTAAATCAAATTTTCAAAATATTTTTTAAATAACACTCAAGCTCTTGTAAAAATAAAAATCTCTTCCTTATTATCATTAAAAACAATTTTAAGTATTCATTTGAACTAAAGCTTAAAGGATGTTTTCAAAATATTTCATTTTTCTAAAATCTATAATAAGTTAATAACCCTAAAAACTAATATTATTTGATAAAAATTAACACGTGGTATTATTTATCATATAGGCCTAAAATAAACTACACATAGCTTACCAGTTTTTAACTAAAACGTTTAAGCACTTTTCAAAATATTTTAATTTTTACAAAAATCATCCTTGTAGACTCCAATTAAATGCATCTTTTTCAGGGAAAACAAATATATAAAATTATTAATAATGTAAATAATTTAATCTATATATTTTAGCAATTTAAAAACCATTATTTCAAACTAAAAAACATCGATCATCAATAGCTGGAGGGTAAGAAACAATTTTTGTAAATAACCTGAGTATTTATTATCGAACTTTGAATTTCGAACGCCTTGTTACCAGCTTACAAAACAAAATGAGACTTACTCTTTTGTCCACGTGTCCATCTAAAAAAAAATACAAAATAATTTTAAATAAAAGAAAAATTAGGATTATCTTAATGGACTTGGTTATTAATTATAATAATATCCTACTTATATTCCATGAAGTGTATTTATTTTTTTAATAATAAATATATTGTTCATAAACTTAACATAAACAAATATTTGGTTCATGCTTGGACTGCCTTACTGAGATAATAAATATGTCCTCCCTCTGCCGCAACAATTTAACCAATCATGTACGTTTTTAATAATGGCTTACCCGCCTTGGTGGCGTAGTTAGCTAACGCGCTTGTCGTGTTAAGCTCGACTGCTGAGGACGGGGAGATCGAGGTTCGAATCTCGGTTGGGTGAACTGGGGGTGGTTTTTCCTAAATGGTTTTCCACTCTCCCTCCACGCAAATGCGGGTTCACTTCCTCTAATTCAACCTTCCCAATTCCTAATCCATTAACGTAATTAGTACTTAAAGCGTATAACCCGAACAGGTAATAAGACGCGGTGCTAGATATTATTAATAATGGCTTGTGATGGCTACTCTTGATAGTATTGACAGGTCTATTTTACAGTATGTGCGAGGAAGAGAGAAATAATTCAAGTCAAAAGCTTTCCTCTCTCTTTACTATAATCTTTTCGACAGAAGGCTGGTATTTTGACAGAAAGATACCTCTTCAAAGAACTCGCACGTCTGACAGATAATAGAGCCAGATGTCTTTGTATATAGGGTAGACTACTTCTCACCCCCTATCATAACCTTACCTTCCTTCACTCTCACACACACACAAACAACCCCCTGATCCCCGCACCCAAGTAACGATTAAACCAACTGTCACTTGCAACATGAAAGCGTGCTGGTATTTGACGTTGATGAGAATTTCATTTTTTAATCCATCTCTTTCCCCGCTCTTTCCACCCCCCCTCCCATTTCCCCAACCACTCGTAATACTGAACACTCCTTATTAGTTCTTCCAACAGTGGCAGGAAATTGATCTTCTTTTATCTTTCGTTATGTAGGGATCCAAACGAAAATTATAAAAAACTGATTATCTTTTATAAACTTCATTTAAATTTCTCCTATAAAGAGAAAGTATTGTATTCGTTAAAATGTTTCACCTCGAGATTATGAGAAATTTTTACGTCTTATGTGACCCCGAACCCAAATAAGTGGATTTTATAGTCTGTTTCTTCTCATGTCTGTCTGTCCCTGGGCCACAAATAATTCCTTTTTTGTTCCTTGAACCTAGATCGAAAATGGTTTGATATATTTTGTTCATACATGATATTTAGATGTTATAAGTAATACACCAGGATTTTTATTTTATTTTGAAACTAGGCCTTAAAAATTTAAGGGTAATTTACAAATGAATGATATTTTTAAATTCCATTTTTTTTAAATATCGCTATAAAGATTTTGCTTGAAATGGATATCTAGGAAATTTTTGGCCTGAGTGTACTTGTTTTTGGTGGAAAATTCATTCAAGAGTAGCTTATAAATTAAGTTATTTTTGAAAATTTAAAAGTTTTTTTAAAATTGGCTTTAACGATTTTATTTAAATTAAATGAGACAAAAATAAACTTTATACTTGTTTTTCGAGGATAAATTTGTCCAAGGATAATTTACCGATGACTTTTTTTTTACAAATTTGAAATATTTTTAAAGTAGCTCAACTATTCGGTTCAAAATTGGTATCTGGTAAGTTTTTTACAATATAGATCATTTTTTATTTTTTCCTAAAAATTATTTAATAAGCCCTTGTAGTTAACTTAAAAATGATTTTTGAAAAAATTGTAATTTTTGGAATCTAGTTCCAATAATTTTGCTAAAAAAATGTACTTGAGGAAAATTTTACTTGATAAATAATAATATATGTTTACTTTTATTAAATAAACTTATTTAAGGGCATTTTATTTGAAAAATATTTAGGAAATTTAAACTTATATGTAACAGCATTTAATATTTAATTAGAAATAGTAATTTGAGAATTTTTTCACAATAAATAATAATATATTATAGTTTTCACAAATATAAAATTTGAGGGTAGTTTACAAATAACTACGTTTTATAGATTTGTGGATTTGTGTTTTGTCCAAAATGGTTTGGACAATTATATACATATATATATATATATATATATATATAATATATATATATATATATAATAGTAGACTGGTTATTGTGATTAACAAAAAGATATGTGTATAATTTCTAAGAAAAACTTTCTATATGGTAGTTTATTGAAAACCAATTTTTGAAAATTCTGTCACAAACTAACAAAATGTCACTGTATCAAATAGCAGTGTATGATTTTGTCGTCTTGAAGTAAGTTATTATCTACTGCCATCGTTTTAACCTGCATTTAACATAAATTAGATTATTTATTTCCGGTATTGCACTTAAAAATAATGTTTTGCATTTGCTACACCACTTTATTTCTCATCATTAAAACCTAAATTTCAACCTTACCGATATTCACACCCGTTTATATTATTATTGATTTAACTCCATTATTTACTACAACATTAAACAATCTGTACTTAGTTACATAAAATGACTAGGGATGATAAAAGCTGGGCTCTCACGGGGTCAATTGTACGACCCTGTATTTCTTGATCAGTCGTAGTCGTGTCCACGACTCGGGACCTTCCCATTGAGTGTTTTCTCAGCCACGGTTCCACTTTATCACAACTAACGCACCCGGAACTGGTATACGTTCAGATGACTGTCCACGACTGAAGGAGTTGTGATTTTCCAAACTACCGGATAATTTACGGCCACGCCGGTGGGCTTCTCGACCACTAACGACTGATGCCACCGTGAATCGTACAATTGACCCCGTGGGAACCCAACTAAAGTTAGAGAAAATGCAGACTCCGTTAACCTTAAAAATAAGCAGTCTCTCCTTGACTGATTACACTATCATGACCCTATCTTATAAACTACACCATAGTTGAACCATTCAACGTACAGCACGCTTAGTACCTTTCAAGTTTAACTGAGTGTACCTGAAATTGAGTGAAAGTAAAATGGGAAACATAAAGGGGCGAAGAATACCCTTATTTCATCCCCTTATCAACTTCAAACCACACGAGACGAGATAAACTTTAACTCTAGAGTCGACTGATACAAAATATCAGAGGTCATTGATTGGCCACTGGATCTGATGATGACCTATTTTTTAGGGGAGGGGGGGCTAAATTTGAGTAATGTATTTAAATTATCTTAAACATTTTTCATTTCTAAAAGTAAAATCAAAACTAGCACCATGTCTTACTAAACGTTCGGGTTGTACGCTAGTAATATTTAATGGTTGATAAAGTATGTTTTTGAAGTTATACTTCTTTAGGCGCGTTATGAAAAAATGATGAGAGTGAAATTTTAAGATGCGCGCGCATCACTGTAACACAAAAGTAACAGGTTGACGCTAAACCGCTCATTAAAGTCTCGAAAAAAAAAACTACCAACAAAATAGAAATAGAACCTCTGTTAGTCGCGCATGTTGGTACGCTCGTTGCCTCTGATCACTGTTTTCATATATATATTTATCCACATGCTTCTAGTTTCTACATTCACAACACGTGTTTTAGTTTAATACAAGTGCGAATTATATATGTGCAAATAAATTATACTCAGTAGTGATTTAAATTGAATATTTTGATTAATATTATTTACTATTCGTAAATATTAGTGAATAAAATTGGGCTTATAGACTTTTTCAAGTGCTCCAATATAATTGAGGTTAACTATCCGTATGTATTATTTATTAATATAAATTAAAATATTATTATTTAACATAATCAATACTAAATATTATTAAATTATTTTTAATTTTTAATGATGCCAAAGAAGTATAACTTCTTACGCGCGTACATAAATACACACACCCATTTTTTTATTTATATTTATTATAATTTATGTTTCTACTAAATAGGGTAGGAGAATAGGATAAAAATACTCCCGTTAAAACAAGCTTCGGTGGCTGCATGACATAAGACAGCGTAAAACTGTGATACGTGGAACCCATGGGCACCACTAGGTTATCTTGCGCCACACGGCAGTTTTAGAATATTCTTTATTGTGTTCACAATATAAAATAACACAGAAATTAGGATTACCATTTTTTTTTTCGAATATGAATAAAGAACATTTTTTCCGAGGTGCAACCAAATGTGTAAACGCTTTATTTATTTTAAAACGCTTTATGCTTGAATTCAACTATCGTGTTCATAATATTTGTGTACTTTTTGTGCGAGGGCTCCAGAATAATATGTTTTTTTGGTGTAAGGGCTCCTTGTCCTAAAAGAGTTTGGGATCCTCTGGTCTAGGGGGCCACTCCCTTTCGTCAGTAACAAGTCAGCCAAGGAGGTCATGGCTTGAATCCCAGTCGAGTGTACAGAGTTTTTTCTTCTTTCAAAATTGTCACTCTAATTCCCACACAAATGCACATACACTTCCTCTAAATACAACTTCTCGCACCACTAGCTCACTAGCATAGTTTAATAATAATAATAATAATAAAAATAATAATATTTGCACCGCGTGTTACTACCCGTTCGGGTTATACGCTTTAAGTACTAATTATCTAATGGATTAGGAATTGGGAAGGTTGAATTAGAGGAAGTGAACCCGCATTTGCGTGGAGAGAGAGTGGAAAACCTTTAGGAAAAACCACCCCCAGTTCACCTGACGAATTCGAACCTCGATCTCCCCGTCCTCGGTAGTCGAGCTCTACACGGCAAGCGCGTTAGCCAACTACCCACCGAGGCGGTACTAGCGTAGTTTAGTGCACTGTGTTAAGCCCGAAGGAGTACTAACAAATACGGGGTGATAAAAAAATGTTGATGGAAGAATGTTGAACTGATAGAGGTATAGTGTTTATTTTTATATGTAATTTTTTTCTTATTTTTTCTATCACTCAATCAACAAGCCAACGAATTACAAACATTTCAAGACTTTAAACGTCAGTTCCTCTTCCACCTTTCCATTTCCTCAAAACCCTCCCAAACCCTGTACTTTCTCCAAGATCTTATTTCCTTTCCACCTTTGTTTCCTTCCGTTTCCGTTCGTCAACTTTTCGTTTCAATTTCCGATTATCCTTTATTATTTCCTCTAAATTGCTTTGTACTTTATTTCTATGAAATTAAAAAACCCATGTTAAATATAATGAAAAAAGTAGAACCCTATCTCTAAAAAAAAAAATCTAAAGGAAACGTTAAAAAACTAAAGTGTTTTATTTTTATTGGTATTAAAAAATAAACTAGAACATGTTAAGTTAAATGGAATTTTTTTTTAATAAAAATAAAGTTCGAAATAGGGGACATAAATAAATGTGTAAATAGTATTGAAAATGTAATATTTAAACACCCTAAACACAGTTTATATATGATGAGATGATGATAATCAAACATTTGTTGTTATATTATAATCGACTTAAATGATGAAGTAAGGTTATCGCCATTTCTTAATCTTAACCAAATATTACACATAAGATAAACCAATAATACACATAAAAACACACATAAAATAAGTTATATTATAAGATTTCCAGACTAAAAAAAAAATGGAAAAAATTACCACTGAACGGGTTTTTTCGCTAATTAAACAAGGTGAAATGGGGGTTAAAATTCCTGAGCAACAATGGGGGGTTTTTCCAACTTTTCCCACTTTGTGATATCTTTTGGGGGTTTTTACCATCTACATGCTAATTCGATGCCATTCATAAAAATTACCCATTCCCCCTTTGTAGATTAACTTAACAACCCTTTGTTGAAATAAAAATAAAATATTTTTTCAATAAACTTTAAATTAAAACCCCTTAGAAATTGTGTTATTAATTAAGGGGATCTACAAATACAAATTTTTTTACTTACAACATTCAAAACATACATACATACAAACATACATACATACAACATACAACAACCACATACAACATACATACTAAACATATTTACAAACATACTACATACAACATACATACATACAACATACATACAACATACATACAACATACCATACTACATACAAATACAACATATACATACATCATACATACATACATTCATAATACACAACATACTTCTAAAACAACATACTTCAAAACTTTAAACAACATACATATACAAAAAACATATACATAAAACCATATAACACATACATTCAAACTACATTCATACAAAAAATAACATACAAAAATTTACATACTAAAAAATTTCTACACACATACATCAACATCATACATACAACATATCAACAAATACAAATTTCATACATACAATAATACATAATATACATATATATACTAACTACATAAACATAAACAACAACCCAAAACAACTACACACTAACATACTACGTAAAACGTCTTCCCCCTCGGGGGTGGGAAGAACGGGCAACAGTTCAAAAAAAAACTCTGATTAACCCCACCTAATTTTCCCCCAAACTTTGCTTTCTTGCATACCTCATCGCATCAACAACATCCATAACGACATACATGCTATATTTTTTAAAACTTTTAATGTTTCTTTTTTTATTTAATTCGCTACAACTTTTTCCATGTTTACTGGCATTCTCCCCTTTTTTTTTGACACCTTCACCCCCCTACTATATTTGCCCGTCACAATTCCCCCCACCTTTCAAAAATTCCCAAACCAAATAAAACCCTTTTTTCCCCCCTGGCCATTTTTTTGGGTTCCCTTTAAACACACCTTTTTGCACCCGTTCTTTTTTCCCCCTGTTCAAAACAGTATTTCCACATAATTTCTTAGATATTCATTCTAACCACAATCACTTGCTTTTGGGGTTTTTTCATTTAACCCAACTTCCTCCTTAAAAAAACGGGGGTGCAAAATAATTTAAAGTGCCACTTTTCTTCTTTTGCAATAAAAATTTTTTGCAAAAATCACAATTATCAATAAAGGGAAAAAAATTTTTTGAGCGTTTTTTTGGGAAAAAAAAAAAGGAAAACACATGGGTTTAAAAACCCCTTAAATTTTCATATTTAAAACATTTTCCTCAACTGTAAATTTCAATTTCCTTAAAAAAAAAAGTCAAAATTTCAAAAAATTTAAAAATGAAAAAAACCAAATTTTTTTTGGTACTGTACGTCACCAAATCGCTCAAACCATAACATTTTGCGACGGAAAGAAAAAAAGTTTTCAAAAAAATAAAAAAAAAAAAGAAAGGGAAAGAGTAAGAAAGATAAACCCCCAAGAGGGGGTAAATAGTGATACTTCAAGATTAACGCCTGAAGCGTCACTCCCGTTTAGATTAACTTTTGGATGATGGGGAGATCGGGGTTTTAAATCCTGGTCAGGAAAAAAAAAGGGGTTTTTTTTAAAATTGTTTTCCCCCTCTCCCCCAAGCAAAAAAGGAAAAAAACCTTAAAAATTTTCCTACCACTTTTTAGTAATTAAAAAAAATGCATTCAACGCTTGGAATTAAATTTATTCTTCGTTAAAAAATAAAAAAAAATTTAATTAAAAAAAAATCACAAGTTAAATTTTTTTTTCCCTAATATATTGACTACGACATAATAAAAATAGTTTTTTAAAACGACAATTTTTAAATTTTTGAAAAGATAAAAAACTTTCCTGGTTAATGAAAAAAATAAAAATTTCCCGCATTCTCATTTTAATGTTATTTTAAGTTAAAGTTACACTTCGAAAAAAATTTTAATTTAGAAACTAACACCAAAAAAACTTTTTGGGTTTAGTTATGTTTCGTACCTTACTTCTGTACTTAGCACAAAAGTCGCGCAAATTAAAAACCAGAGGGGGAAATTTAAAACCCAAACAAAACCAAAATTTAAACCAAGAATTTTTTTCTTTAGCTCACAAAACTTTTTAACGTGCGGTTATATAAGCCCCTGGCAAAATATTATCTACGAAAGAAATGTCACACTGGAATAACAAAAGTGATTTTTTTTTAGTTATACTTCTTTAGGCCCCGTTAGAAAAAGATGAAGTGAAATTTTAAGATGCGCGCGCATCCTGTAACACAAAAGTAAACAGGTTTGAAGTTAAACCGCTCTTTAAGTCTCGAAAAAAAAAAAAGCAACCAAAAAAAAGAAATAGAACCCTGTTATCGCGCATGTTGGTATGCCCCGTCGCCCCTATCACTGTTTTCATATATAAAAAATTTATCCACATTTTTCTATTTCTACTTTCACAACACGTTTTTGTTTCATACAAGTGCGAATTGTGCTAATAAATTATATTCAGTAGGATTTAAATGAATTTTTTTATTAATATTTTTCTTTCGTAAATATTAGTGAAAAAAATTGTGCTTTAGACTTTTTCAAGTGCTCCAAAATAAAATTGAGGTTAAATATCCTATGAAATTATTTATTGATATAAATTAAATATTTTTAAATTTAACAAATTAATACTAAATATTAAAAATTATTTTTTTTTTTTTAATGATCCAAAGAAGTAATAACTTCTCACGCGCGTACATATTACCCCAAAACCCCATTTTTTTAAAATAAAAATTCCCTTTTGTGTGTAATTCGAACTTTCTCACTTTTGAAATTTTCTTCATTTCTAAAAATTTTTGTTATTTATTGTAATAATTTAATAAACGCGTAAAAATCTTAGACAAACTACAGAAAACAAAATAAATTTACAGCATCAATTATGTTGCCATGTATTTACTTTCTCCAACCGACGTTCAAAAGTTACTAAACGGTTTCAATGTATGCATAATCAAGCTATGCATATTAATGCTTAGAATAGTATTTCTATTCTTACTCAAAACAGTTTTAAATGAAAATATAAAACTATACAAATATTAATTCTATATATTTTTTATATTAGATAAAATAAATTTTTTATTAATATATACAATATTTATAAATAATATATATCAAATTTTTTATATAATGTATATAATATTTTATATAATATATATTTTATAAGTTTAAAAAAATTTTTTTATATAATTAAAATTTTATATAATGTATAATTTTATATAATATAAATATTTTTATATAATATATATTATATATATTTTTATAAAAATATAGGCCTATTTGAAAATAATTAAAAAATCAAGTTAAAATTTTTCAAAGCTTACTAAAAACGTCGGACAGAATATTATTGCCATTTGTATATATTTAAAAGACTGCACGAATACGGACCTTTTAATTTTTGGGTTGGGAAGCAAGTTTTCGTTATTTTGGCCCCATATAGGTGTACTAACTTGACACCGGGTGTTGCGGCGTTACATAAGGAGGATGTAAATGTTTTTCTCAGATGATCGAAAATAGCAAATGATGGATAAATATTACACAACCCAATCCAAAAAAAATTTAAACCCAACCTAACTTAGCCTGTGCAACACAATTCCAACCTAGCCCAAATTACCCTAAACCATGACAAAACACAATCATAGGCCTAACTTGTGACTCAAACAATAATAATATACACAAGCTTAACCTAAACTAAGGCATAACACTATCTTAGGTCTGTTTAAAATGAAAGGAAATTTTTAGTCTAAATTTTTTAGGCTGAATTACTTTTATGGCTGGAGTCGAAATAGTATTGTTAAAGGATTAGTGGGACCGAAATCATATTTCCTTATTTAAAAAAAAAAAATTTTAAAGGTTTTCTAAAAAAAATAAAACTACCTAAACTAACAAATAGATAATTATATTAAAATTTTGGGAAAAAGGACAGGAAAGGGATAAAACACATAAAAGGGGAAAAATAAAAGGCAAAAACAGAAAAAGGCAAAAATTGAATACTAATATAGCGAGTTAGGTTTACTGTGATTTATTCATAATCTTTTAAAAGCTAATTTTTAATTTTTATAAGCCCCAAATTACCATTAGGTCATATGCATTAGGGGCCCAGTAAAAAGCTGGGTTTAAAATTGTAAAATTTTTAAATTTGGGAAGTGGGGTCCCATTTTTTTTTGGGGAGGTGGAAAAAACCCTTTAAAAAAATCACCCTCAGTAACCCACGGAATTTGACTCCGATCTTTTCCCCATCACATTGAGTCTTCTGCGAGAGAAACCTTAAAAATGCGGCCATGAATGAGTAACCAAACTTCCAGCTATTTTTTAAATGTTTTTCATTAACAAAAAAGTATTTTCTACATTAATAAAGCAAAAAATTTTTATTTGCTCTACATGATTTTATGTATAAAAAATTTTTTTTAATCATTTACAAACAAGAACAAAACAAAAACCTCCCCCAAAGACAAAAAAAAAAAAATGCCCCCCTGTTTTTTTTATTTGCAAAAAACCTCCACGTGAAAAATTAATACCCACTAAAGGGGTTTGGGGCTTAAGCGTGGGAGGGTCTAAACATCCGACGCAGCGCACGCACCAAAAGGATAAACCGAAATAAACCGCGCTAAGAACATCTCCCCCAAAAAAACATTAAAATTATAACAACCAAAATTTTTTTAAAAGGGATTAAAAAATTTTAAAAAAACACTTTTTTTCACGATTAAACGTCACACAACACAATCGATTTTTAGAGATATTATTATTATTATTTTATCATCGCGTCTACTACCCTTGGGGTTTTTAAACATTTACTTAATGTTTTAAGGGGGGTTGTGAGAAAAAAGGGGACCTACAGTTAACGTGGGGAAAAACCGAACCACGTGGAGGCCTGGAAATTCCCCACATTCACAAGATGTCTTGTCAGAGGTGAAGGAAGGGTTTGGTAATTAGATAATTTTTGTCCCGGGGAACCGAGGATTGAACCCCGGACCTCAGCACAGAAGCCGACACCTTACCCCAGACCGATACGTCACCCTTTAGAGATTTTAAATTAATACAATGAGTCCCGACTACCAACCAATGGAAACCCCAGATTTTGGATAGTACGGAAACAAGGGGAAAGGCCGGAAAAACAAATCAAAATTAAAATATAAGTGCAGAATATATATATATAAATTTTATATATATAATATAAAAAAATATATATATAAGGGTGAAATTGGTAATACTCCAAGTATAAATTATGCAATACATTACAAAACTAATATTTTAAAATGTAAAAAAAAAAAACGAACGAAATTTTTTAAATTTAATTAAAACAACTTTATTATATACGTAGTATGCAAAATAACACAAACAATCACTTAAAAAAAAAAGGATTGAAATTTTTTTTTTCCCAGCTTTGCTTCTCTTCGTAATGACGAGGCCCGCCAACAGCATATTAGTTTACATGTCGGAAAAAACAAATGTCGGTATGGGAACTAAATACTGTACAATACATAAAAAATAACATATTATATATTAAAATATTACAATTTTGGGGCTTTAAAATATACAATTTGCACTTTTTTTTAAAAGGGCCCTTTTAAAAAAATTCAACTGTAGCTTTGTGGTCGTATTTTTACGGCAGTAATCTATAAGTACTCATAGCAATGGTTTTTAAAGTTTATGAATCCTCAAAACAATGTTTTTAATGGTTTAAAAGTCCTCATTAGCACGTTTAATAGTTCATAAATCCCCATAGAAATTTTTAATGGTTTTATAAGTCCTAAGCAATGTTTTTTAAAGGGTTTCCCCAGTCATCATACATTTTTTTAAATGGTTAAAAGTCCTCATAGTAATGTTTTAAAGGGTTTACAAGTTCTCATAGCATTTGTTTTAAAGGTTTAACAAGCCCCTCAAAAGCACAGTTCATAAAATCCTCATAGTAGTGTTTTTAAAAGTTCATAAATCCCATAGCAATTTTTAATGGTTTATAAATTCCCATAGCAATATTTTAATGGTTATAAGTCCTCGTAGCAATGTTTTTAGTGTTTAATAACTCGACATAACTGAGCGGTTCAGGATACCACTGACAAAGACAGAGCACACATACAGTGACAAATTGAACAATGGCGTCATCTTTTTGTATGGTTTGCCGTGACGGGGACTCAGGGTTAGAACCAAGCCAGGTTCACTTATATTTTTTTTTTCCTAGTAAATTGTCTTCCAACCTCTTTCCACGTAGATCAGGGGCGTTCCCTAGATAATACTACCCTTACAGTCTATCAGCATAGTTACAAAATAGTCTAGACATTTAGGAAAGTTTAATTAGAGGAAATACACTTCGACTGCGTGATTTTAGAGTGAAAAACCATTTGGAAAAAATAACTTAATATTAAAGGGTTTGAGATTCCCTCCCAAATCACTGTAAAACCAAACCTTTTTTTCAACAGCGTATAAATATACAAAACCTCTTCATCCCTACCTTATTTCATTAAATATGTTTACACCCCGGATGGATATTAAGACCGTAAAACATAAACAAAAAAATGGTAACAACCATGGAGTACCTGTTCTCATTTTATTTACTCCCTCAAATTATTCTGAAGAGAATTTTAGTTGTCTCTTAGGAGCATCTTCCCCTTTTTTACGGCAAAACGAAAGAAAAAAAAGCTTAGGTTTAGAAAAATTATTTTTGAGTGAATGACAACATTACTGAAATGTTTCCTGAGAGGAATTTAATAATCCGTTCAAAAAAAAAAAGAGGGGGGAGGGGTGCCCCTTTACCATAATTTCCATTTCAAAAACCCATTTCCCAACTTTCTTCGCCTTTTAAACAAATATTGGTACACTTTGTTCCAACAAATCAACCCCTTCATTTTTACATTTTTAGAAAACGTCCCTTTCTACCTGCTTGAGCTACTCGAGTGTACTAATTAAGCAGGGGTGGGTTGGGGTTAGGAAGATTGAATTTAGATTAAGTGTACCCACATTTTTTGTCGAGGGGGAGTACAAAACCTTTAGGGAAACAAGATCAATACCCAACCGGGGTTTTTAAACCCCAAACCATCCTTATTGTCATCAGAAGTACAACTATTTTGAAAACACATACTTAAAACCATTCGACCCCAGAAGAGGTATCAGCGAATTAAAGTATCGTAATGGCCCCAACGAACTAAGAAGGGGTGTGAAGAAAATAATAATTATATAGTATTTGTTTTAATATATCCAAACGCTTTCATAATAATCAACCAGTTTAAGGGACATCACAGGCCGGTTGAGAAGTAAGAATATGACAGTAGAATAATTCAATGCCACTTACCACCCGCAGAACATACATGCTATGCGTGATGACTAAGGCAAGTGCGTGTCTACCACGTGTCAAGTATTCTCTGGAAATTTTTTCAGCATATAATTTTTTGTTTCGTTTGTTATTTTATTGTTTATGTTGTGTATACTCATTTGATTCTTTGTGGGTGTGTGTTTGTGAACTACAGTTAAACCTCAAAATGAACTACAATTTTTCCTCTGAAGTATTTTTCCAAAACTAATATGGTATTTACAAAGTTATAAAACAGTAATTGCCAAAGCTAGATATCGTCATTATCGATAGGGTTTTCCCGCAACATGTTCCTATTTAGTTTAAATTTGGTGGGTTTTTTTTAAATTTTTTTTTTCGTTTGCTTTAAATAAACAAGGGCCCATATTAAACACCCCAACCCCATTTGAATTATATGAAATATTGTACGTGGTTCAATATATTAAATTATATGTGAGTTGGGTGACCTGGTGGTCTAGGGGTAAGGGGTCAGACTTCTAAAATTCCCGGCGGCCCCGGGGGTTCAATCCTCGGTCCCGGCAAAGATTTATCTGATTAAAAAACCCATCCTTCACCCTGACAAGACATCTTGTGAATGTGGGGAATGCCAGGCCCTCACCGGGTTCGGATTCCACGTTAAACTTAGGTCCTTCATTTCATCTCAAAATCACCCTACCTTTACACATTAGCGTAATGCGTAAAACCCGAATGGGTAGTAAGACACGGTGAAATAAAATAAAATAATAATAATAATAAATGTAGTTTATTGAATGTTATCGATAAAAAAACGGCTGTTCAATGTCCAATATTCAAACTTGTTCTGGATGGTTTAAAAAGATATAATTTGAGTATGTTTGAACCCCCCCCCCCCCTCCCCCTAAAATTTATGAATTCAAAGACTACTTAAATAAATTATGACTCTCGGTATATTAATTCAAATATCCAAATAGACACAAAAACTTATGTTGAAATTATACTAAGGTGTGTAACATCTTAAAATGCCAAAAAAGTGTTGACCCTTATTAATTTTAACATTCAATGGTCCACGTTTTTAATTTGATAAATTAAAACTATATAAGTATATACTTAACCATCCCTTCACAAACAAACAAAGTACACCTCATCCACTTCATATACATATTATATAAAATATTGTGATATGCTATACTTTACCTTTTAGGGTTAAAAATTGTATTTTGTAAATAATTCGGGCGCCTTCCGTTTATTAAAATGTGAATTATAAATGATATTTGGATTTAAAAATACTGCGTTGTAAAAGCCATTTTATGACCATTTTAGAATGACTTCACAGCTAAGCACTGTACGACAAATATATATTCTGTCTAAATAGATCATTCTGTAGTTATTAACTAACAAGAAACCCTGCACTTCGTCCCCATCGTCACCTGCGGAAAATTTTGAGTAATCAATCAAATACGAATGCACTGCAAACATTCATGGCCTTTCTTTTTCCATTTTAACATCCCATACCCTGCTCGAGCCCGGACCAGAGTTGCTTTGATGAAGGCTTTAATCGCGCTAGCACCGGCACGATGTACGCTTCCAAACATTACTACACCTAAGATTAAAATCATAGACTTCACTGGGACTAATCCAAACTGTTGCACGATAAGCTGATATATCATAGTGCTATAACGATCATAATACGGACCAAGTCCCGTGTGTTTATTTCGCAGCTGTTCGTAGATCAGCAACAGGAGATCACCTCCTTTCCTTTAAAAAAAAAAGTTTTGTGTTAAAATATCTTAATTCTTTTTTTTTTCAAGCCCAAGCCTTGTATGTGTTCTGTTTGATGCCAAATTTTGTAATTTATGCCCAACGTCCTGGTAAAACAAATTTCATCTAAAAATAAATATGGGTGTAAAGATTTATAAACACATGTTAGTAGGTATGTAAACTATTGCTACGATGAATTTGTGAATATATATACAAATTTATTTTATTTGCTGAAGGGTAAATAAACATTTGTGGACATATTAATTTTTATTTAGGACCAGAGATGTGAACATTTTCGTCATTTAGATTAATATCTTTTCTTTTTTTTTAATAAAATTAAAGTTCATAGAACTTATTTGATTGGTTTTTACCTTCTCATATCAAGATAAATTATTGCACTCGTGAACATTTTTTTTGACCTAGAGTATTATGAATGAATCTTTACTCGTATGTGTGTCCGAACCCAAAAAAGTTGATTTAAAAATATTGTCCTGCCTTTCTATCTGTCTACTGTGCCTGGCAACAGATGTGAAATGGGTATGATGGATTTTGTTCAAACATGATATCTAAAAGTTATAGGGAAATTAATACCTAGGGACTTCTTTTTTATTTTGACACTACCTCTCAAATTAAGGATAGATTTTTTTTTAATTTAAAATATTTTCAAGAATTTATCTAATGATTTTTTTTTTAAAAATGGATATTTAGGGAGTGTTTTACCTTCCAACAACACTTATAGTTTGGTTTTTAGTTAAAAATTTGTTAAAGGGTGGTTTACTGATGAGATGATTTTTTGAAAATCCAAGTATTTAAGAAAATGACTTTAATTAGTTTTTTAGTGAGTATTTGGGTACTAAAAATAAACTGTTACTGGTTTTTGAGGGATCATTCGTTGAAGAGATTACTTTTTTTAATACGAATATTAAAAAATCTATCTACCATTTGCTTCAAAATTGGTATCTATTAAGTTTTTTATGGTAATGAACAAATTATTTATTTTTACAAAATTTGAATTTCTTAGAAAATTGCTTTAATTAAAGATTAGTATCAGGGCCTGGGTACTAGTTTACAAACTCAATAATAATATATAATTATTTCTAAAAAAAAAAATAGTGAAGTTTACTTACAAACATTTATAAAACTGTGGGATTTTTTCAAAATTGTTCTTGAAGATTGAATTCAAAATTGATGTCTGGGAATAGTCACTAACGATAAATACAAATATATCTATAGTTTTACAAATAATTTGGAGTAGACTAGTTTACAATTAAGTTATTTGTTGAAAAATTTTAAATTTGTTAAAATATTTGAACAATTTGGCTTTATATACATTTATGAAGATTGATTAATGTGATTAACAACATGATGTATTAGTTTTGATAAGTTACAATACAAGAAGCTAGTTTACTGAAAACGTATTTTTTTAAATGTATTCCAAAGTATACACAACTAGTGGGTCGTTGCACGATGGCTGCGGATTATTGCACTAAAATGTATTTTAAAATTTTATTGTGAAAGGATATTTATAATAAGCCATCTATCACTTTTTAGTTAAAAGTGTACTCGTCAAAGGTTATCAACTTTACTTATATATTTAGTTTTCGGTGTGTAATTTGAATAAAAACATATATTTCCCCTTCACGCTCCAATGAGAACTTTAAAATGACCCCTCTCCCAGATATATATTCGCTGCACAAAACCACTCAAGTGATGATTGAGCTGATATTATTTTTCCACAAAGAAACATATTTTATTTGCCAATATACAGCTATGCACAAATCCTTGATTCCACGGTGATATAATCAAAGAATGATTTTACAGAAAGAACCATTGCACAAACATAAGGAAAGGATATAAAATTTTCTGGGAAAATTGGGTTTTAGTTTTAGGCCACTAATTTTACCGGCATCCTGATTCCCTAGTCTTTAAAATGAGTGTTCGTTTGTCAAAACTGTTCAGTTCAGTTCCTCGTAATTTCTATTACTGGAAACGGGCTTATCAAATAATGTGAATTAAAATATATGATATAAAGAGTGATAAAATGTGATAATAAAAATGAGAATGTGAAAGTGAGATAGTGAGTGTAAGAGACTGAGAATGAGTACTTGAGAGGTATCGACTGAGTGTGAGCAAGTGATAGTGAGAGTATGTGTATGTGTTAGAGAGATAAATACTGGAGAAGAGAAAAAGAGCGTGTAGGAGAAGAAAGTGTATGAGAAAGATAATATGTAAGGGAAAATGTGTGATAAATTGTGTAAGAGGGGGAGAAAGAGAGAGAGAGAGAGAGAGAGTGTGTGTGTGTGTGTGTGTGTGGTGTGTGTGTGTGTTGTGTGAAAAGATAATGTAAAATTTTGGGAGATTTATTGTGAAAAAGAGTTTGAGAGAGAAAGTTAGAGAGGGATAGATTAGTTAAGAGAAAATAAAATCAAATTGAAAGCGAGTTAGAGAACGAAATTAAGTGAACGAGTTTGAGAGAAAGAGTGTTTGAGAGGGTAAGTTTGAGATAAGAGAGTTTGAGATAAAGTGAGTTTGAGAAATAAAGAGCGTTTATGAGGGAGCGTTAAAATGATAGAACGTTTGAGAGAGAGAGGGGTTTGAGAGAGCTCAATAGAGAGTATAATAAAGATAATGTGAGATAAATTGTGGGTTAAAGAGTGTATATGAGGGTAGAAAGTGTGTGTATGTGAGAGAGAGTGAGACAATATTATATTAGAGAGAGAGTTTTATAGAGTGAGTATATGGGTGTGTGTATGTGTGTGTATGTGTGTATGTGTGTGTATGTATGTGTGTGTATGTATGTGTGTGTATGTTGTGGTGTGTGTGTTGTGTGTGTGTGTGGTGTGTGTGTGTGTGTGTGTGTGTGTGTGTGTGTGTGTGTGTGGGAAGGGGAGAGAGTGTGAGAGCCTGAGAGAGTACAAATAGAAAGAGAATGCGAAAATATAGATGTAGAAGTCAAACATTACGGTACTTTTTAAATATAATTCCCTCAAAATTAAGTATCAACATGCAAGCATAATTGAACTTACTGTATTTGTAAGAATGTGAAAAGACAGATGGGGTACACAAAACATTACTTTTAAATATAACATCCTCAATACTAAGCCGTAAAATGAAAACCTAGCTTTACTTATGTATTGTATTGTGTTACTATTTACCAAAAAGAACAATAAAGCCCATTATTTGAATAAAATGAACATCAAACTCATTATTTGGAAAAAAAAAATAATACCAAAACTGAAAGTTCAAATGGATAGTTTTATACACTATTCAAATTCATTTATTGTTTTTTGAGCTTATAATATATACAAACATTTTTAAACATCATTTTAATCGTTTTTGAGCTTAATAATAATACTGTAATCAAACATATTTAAAACATCATTATATCATGCGAGAAACAAAACGTAGACAATATTTTACGAACTTAACAATTTAACCTTTTAACTTTCAAACAATGCTCAATATATTGATTTAAATGTGAATTAACGATAGCAACATTTCAATAAAAAAATAAATGTTTCTCCAGTTTAGGAATCTCAATTAATATGTGTTATGGCCAATATCCAAAGAGAAATATTCATCCAAAGATAAAATTATTATGTGTTCAAACCAACAAATAAGACAGCGTTATTATTTTTAGCCAAAGAGAGATTTTATTTGGAGAGTTACACCCATGTAGCAAATAACAGTTACCATGGTGATTAAACAAATAAAGAAAAATTGAAAATGAGCTATGAAAATTGAGCTTTCATGGGAAACTACTATTTTTCCCGACATCCTGAACCCCTAACCGTTAAAATGAGTAGTCGTTTGTCAAAATGTGTTCAGTCATTGCCTAGTAATTTCTATCACAGTAAACGGGCTTATCAAAATTATATATACGACGAGTGTGGGACGTTGCAGAGAGGGCTGCATATTATTGAACTAAAGTGCGTTTTAAAATTTTTATTGGGAAATTATTTCTATAATAAGCCTTGACTCACTTTTTACTCGTCAATCTATTAACTTTACTAAGATATTTAGTTTACGAGGTGTAATTTGAATAAACACGTATATTTTCCCCCTTCATGCCCCAATAAGAACTTTAAAATGACCCTACTCCCAGATCTCTATCTATTCGTTGCACCAAACCACTCAAGTAACGATTGAGCTGATATTATTTTTAAACAAAGAAAAAATATTTTATTTACCAATATACAACCATACACAAATAATTGGCTCCACGGTGATGTAAACAAAGAATGATTGTACAACTGAACCACTGCCCACATAGAAGTAAAAGAAGGAAAATTCTCTAGTAATATTGGGTTTTAATATTAGTCCAATATTTCTACCGTCATTCTGATTTCTTAATCTTTAGAATGAGTGTTCATTTGTCAAAATCTGTTCAGTCAGTTCCTCGTAATTTCTATTACTGGAAACGGGTTTTATCAAATAATGTGTATTAAGATATATGTAAAGAGATATATAAAATGTGATTGTGAAGATTTTAGTGTGTTTGAGTATGTAATTGTATAAGTGTGTGGGTTAGTGTGACAATGAGAGTGTGAGTGTGAGAATGTGAGTGTAAGAGATAGAGAATGAGCAATTGAGAGAGATCGAGTGAGTGTGAGCGAGTGATAGTGAGATCATGTGTATGTGTTAGAGAGATAAATACTGGGAGAAGAGAAAAGAATGTGTGTAGAAGAAGAGAGCGTGTGTGTGTGTGAGAGAGAGAGAGAGAAAGAGTGTGTAATAGAAAGTGAGAGAGAGTGTTTGAGAACGAGATTATGTCAGGGAAAAGACGCAATAATGTGTGTCTGTGTGTGTGTGTGAGAGAGAGAGAGAAAAAGAGAGAGAAAGTGAAGAATACAATTTTGGGAGATATATTGTATGAAAGAAAGAGAAAATGTCAAGACGTGGAAGAGAGAGTTTGATAGAGAAAGTTAGAAAAAGAGGGATTAGTTTTAAAGAGAAAAAATTGAATTGAGAGAGAGTTAGAGAAAGAGTTATAGAGACAAATTGAGAGAGTGAGTTTGAGAAAGGGAGAGTGAGTTTGAGATAGAGAGAGTGAGATAAAGAGATTGTGGTTGATAGAGTGAAAGAGTTTGAGATAGAGGAGAGTTTTAATTGGAAGGAGTTTGAGAGAAAGAGCGTTTGTGAGAGAGCGTTCAAAAGATAAAACGTTTGAAAGAGAGAAAGCGTTTGGGATAGAGCTTAAGAGAGAGGGATAATAAAGATATTGTGAGAGAAATTGTGTGATAAAGAGTGTATGTGAGGGTATAGAGTGTGTGTGAGAAAAGAAGAATAAAGTGTGTGAGAGAGAGGGAAAAACGATTATTAGAGATAGAATTTTATAGAGTGTGTGTGTGTGTGTGTGTGTGTGTGTGTGTGTGTGTGTGTGTGGTGTGTGTGTGTGGTGTGTGTGTGTGTGTGTGTGTGTGTGTGTGTGTGTGTGTGTGTGTGTGTTGTGTGTGTGTGTGTGTGTGTGTGTGTGTGTGGTGTGTGTGTGTGTGTGTGTGTGGTGTGTGTGTGTGTGTGTGTGTTGTGTGTGTGTGTGTGGTGTGTGTGTGTGTGTGTGTGTGTGTGTGTTTTTGTGTGTGTGTGTGGTGTGTGTGTGTGTGTGTGGTGTGTGTTGTGGGGTGTGTGGTGTGTGTGTGTGTTGTGTGTGTGTGTGTGTGTGTGTGTGTGTGTGTGTGTGTGTGTGGGTGTGTGTGTGGTGTGTGTGTGTGTGTGTGTGTGTGTGTGTGGGTGTGTGTGTGTGTGTGTGTGTGTGTGTGGTGTGTGTGTGTGGTGTGTGTGTGTGTGTGTGTGTGTGTGTGTGGTGTGTGTGTGTGTGTGTGTGTGTGTGTGGGTGTGTGTGTGTGTGTGTGGTGTGTTGTGTGTGGGTGTGTGTGTGGTGTGTGTGTGTGTGGTGTGGGTGTGTTGTGTGGGGTGTGTGTGGGTGTGTGTGGTGTGGGTGTGTGTGTTGTGTGTGGGTGTGTGTGGTGTGTGTGTGTGTGTGTGTGTGTGTGGGGTGTGTGTGTGTGTGGTGTGTGTGTGTGTGTGTGTGGTGTGTGTGTGTGTGTGTGTGGTGTGTGGTGTGTGTGTGTGGGGTGTGGTGTGTGTGTGGTGGTGTGTGTGTGGTGTGTGTGTGTGGTGTGTGTGTGTGTGTGGTGTGGTGTGTGTGTGTGGTGTGTGTGTGTGTGGTGTGTGTGTGTGGTGTGTGTGTGTGGTGTGTGGTGTGTGGTGGGGTGTGTGTGTGTGTGTGGTGTGTGGTGTGGGTGGTGTGTGTGTGGTGTGTGTGGTTGTGTGTGTGTGTGTGTGTGGGGGTGTGTGTGTGTGTGGTGTGGTGTGTGTGTTGGGTGTGTTGGGTGTGTGTTGTTGTGTGTGTGGTGTTGTTGTGTGTGTGTGTGTGTGTTGGAGGAAGAGAGAGTCTGATAGAGAGAGAAAGAGAGAATGCTAAAATATAAGTAGATGTAGTACGCAAACATTACGGTACTATAAAATATCATTCCCACCAAATTAAATATCAACATGGAAACATTTACTGACTTTTTGTATTTATAAAAATGTGAAACGATATAAAGTACACAAATGAAAACGTACTTAACTCATGTATTTGTATTGTGTTACTATTTGCTAAAATGAACATCAAAACCCATTATTTTGGAGAAAAAAAAATTAATACCAACACTCATACTTAGATAGTTAAAACGGCTATTTTTTTTAACATTATTTCAAGATCATTTTAATGTTTTTTGAGCTTATGATACACATATTTAGATAACATTTTATCATGCGCTAAACAAATTTAGACAATATTTTCACTAACAAACAACTTAACCTTTTAATTTTCTAATTAGCTCAATATTATTGATTTAAATGCAAATTAACGATAACATTCCAATAATAAATAAATGTTTTTTCCAGTTTAGGAATCACAATTTTGATGTGCTAAGACCACATCCAAAGAGAAATATTCATCCATAGAGAAAATTGTGATGTGTTTGGAGCAACAAATTAAATTGATTGTTTTTTTTTTAGCAAAAGAGATAATAAATTTTATTTAAAAAAATTTACGGTCATGCAGAATATAATGTTTTCCGGCGATTAAACAAACAATAAAAAAGAAGAAAATTATCTGTGAAAATCGGTTTTTTGTGGAAAGATATTATTTTTTTCCCACATCCTAACTCCTAACCGTTAAAATGAGTGATCGTTTGTCAAAATCTGTTCAGATCATTTCCTTGTAATTTCTATAGGGAAACAGGAAATTTTTATATAAGGGAGAGAAAGTTGGTGCAATCGCACGTACCATTTATTTAAAATATAATTTTGTTCGTTGTATAAAAGTGATCATTTAAAAAACGTGTATTTTGGGGCTCAAATTGTAAAACCGTTCTAAAATAAAAAGGCCCAATATTTTATTTCTTAATATGAAATACATACAAAAAATTTTTTTTATAAAATATATTTTTTAAATTTGTTTATTAGTCATTTACTATAGGCCTATACATTTTGTTGAATAACCCTTGAACACCTTCCCACATTAAAAAATTGTTTTAAAATAATTTTGCCCTTTTATTTTAAAAATTGTAGGAAGCAGACAAAAACCCAAGGAAAACTTAAAAAGGCCAGGGAAAAATTTTATTTAAGGGGAGCAAAAGAAATATCAAGTAAAATTTAATTAAAAAGTGAGGAAAAATCGGGTTTTTATTAGAATGGGCTTAAAAAAATACACAGTTTTTTCGCCAAAACTTTAAAAAAGGGGGTGGGGTTATGTTTCTTGTAATTTAACTTACAGTTTTACATAGATAGATGGTTCCAACATAACATAAGGGGGCGACTTTTTTTTATACAATATTTACACATTATCAAAAATAAATGAATAAAACATTAAAAAATGAAAAGATTCCTTATAAAAAAAATTAGGTCAAGTAGAAAATCAACCCCCCCCCCCCTTAATATCTAAAGGTGAGAGAGGCATAAATTAGGTAAAATTCCTAATGAACATAACAATTTTATTAGTCAAAAAAAACAATAACAAGCTGACAAACAATAAAACCCCCGCGTGAAGCGCGCTTTTTTCCGCCACCGCGGAAATCAATTACATCAAAGGTAAACATAAACGTTACCTCCCAAAACAAAAACGTTACATTAAATCCATCAAAGGTAACGGCCGGATCTCATGACATGGTCTTTGTTAACTTCGTTAAATTATTAGTCCTAAACTGGTTACTCATGCGTTTAAGTTATCCACCCTAGTATAATATAATATTATTCATACAGACCCCGTAGCAAACGTGACGTCAAGCAATTAAACAAGGCACAAGGTAAAAAATACTTAACAACCCATGTTTAACTTGGCGAAAAAGATGATCCAGAAACACAATACTTGAAAATAACATAAGCCGGGGTTTCGAACCCAGGACCTGACAATCTCAGGCTAAAAGCTAATATGGCAAATGTATGAAGTACTTTAAATAGGGGCCCAGACCCGGATATAAGGGTGGCGAAGCGACGGCCCAACTCCCAGCAGCGATAAGCGCGTACATAGTCAATATTCAAATAAAACATAAGTTAATAACAAAGTCCAAAAAAGTAATTTTTGAAAGAGTTTTCCCCCCCTGACCCGAAAATAATTTTTGGTAGAAATAATATCCCCCGAAACCAGTCGCTGCCCTCAACCCCTTATCCCTCGAGCCGGTGGGGGGGATAAATGCCCCTAGAACCCGGTACCGTAGTATTTATACGAAATCAATTCTCAGAGAAGGGGGGCGGATCGAAGGAAAGGAAGTTTGGAGAACATTACAAACAAGGGGGGAGGAGAGTTCGAGACTCATATCGAACACCTAGACCTTCTCAAGCTCGGGAAGGCGGAAAAAGGAATTCTTCTATCCATCTTCTCTGCTGGCCGAACACGTGGTCGAGCCTCGTTGCCGGGCAGGCGCGGACACGCCTTCAGTCATCCGATGTATTTGGCGGAGCGTAGGGCGCCGGTCAAGCTAGTGCCGCGTGTTGACTTCAGTTTTGGGTGTCCCATTGGCGAGTGTTGTTTCCAAGTTTAAATCGTTAAAAAAATCGCTGTCCCAGTTGTCTGCCGAGTTGGTGAGTGTTTGTTTCAATTAAGTTGTTACAAAATAGTAAATTTTTAATCTATAGTTCAATGTAATAAATGAAAAGTGTCGATCCCACAATGAAAACTGTAAAAGAAAGATCAGGAAGAATATTTAAAAATGTTGTCTAAAAAACCTGGAAAAGTCATAAATATGTATGAATTAAAATTTTTGTAGTCCACCCCTGTTTTATTACAATATTGAGATGGTCAAAATTCTTTTAACACCTGCTACTGCTTGAGTGTATCTTGTTTCAAAAAACGTGATTCATGGTTTCGATTCCCCCCTTCAAGTGGCCTAGAGTTGTTTTCGCCACATTAATAATGGTTTCCCCAACAGCTCTCCAATTAATGATAATTAATTCTAATAAATCATCCCCTTTTATTCGTGTGCCATAAATAAATAATTAAATCAACGCTAGAAAAATATAAATGTATCACGCAAAAAAAAATTAAAAAGGCAAAATAATTGTATCTAAATATCTTATTTTTTTTTCTAAGATTTGTTTAAATTGTTACTAAAAAACTCCACGCTTTTACAAACCCATCGAAAATAAAACGCCAAAAGAATGACTTCTAAAATGCCATAAAGGGGGGAAAACGAAACCCCAAGATAAACATCGTGAAAAAAAAAAAAAATTTTCCACATTTCCTCTCTTCTTCTCAGTCAACTTTTGCTTCCCAATCGAAACTATTGAAAAGTTGCAATTTTTTACTCTTGTTTCCAGTTTTTTTTTTTAGGCAATCGGGGGAGGGGGTAATTTGGAAAGGGGTTGAAAAAACTTTAACAAAATGAAACGAGAAAACCAGCAAAACAAAGATGAGTGTTTTCCAAGCTATACCAGTTTTTTTTTTTTAAACCCTTAGTTGATTTGTGTGTATACTTTGCGTCTTACTTTTTTTCATTTGGGCTATTCCATGTTCACACAAATGACCTTTCTATTAAAATTTTAGAGGTATTATTTTTATCATCATCCCTCCCGCGTCCTTTCACCCGTTCGGGTTATACCACTTACCTAATGTGTAATGGTAGGGTATTGTGAATGAAATGAAGGACCTACATTTAAAAGGGGATCCGAACCCCGGTGGAGGCTTGGCATTTCACACATTCCCAAGTTGTGATTAATACACGTCTTGTTAAGTGAAGGAAGGGTTTGGCAATCAAAAAAAATCTGTGCCGGGACCGAGAATTTTAACCCCGACTCCAGCACAGAAGTCTGTCACCTTTTCCCCTACACCGCCAGATCACCTAATTTTAGAGGAAAATTTTTCCTTTTTTTTTTAAAGGAGGGAAAATCCTTAAGGAAAACACATCAGATACTTGGGGGAATTCGAGACTTGACCTCCACGTATGACCTGGTAAATTAGACTCTACAAAACTTAACCCCTTTTTTTGCGTATCCATGGCGGGGGCGTTACTCGCCCCGTAGACTATAGTATCAAACCCTCCTAGGCATATTTCCCCTCTCTCCCTCAATAGTTTCCCTTTTTTTTTACTCCGCCCAATTTTTTTTTTTTTTTTTTTTTTACTTTTTGGTGATCGGGTTTTTTCCCTCTTCTCTTCTTCCCTTTTTGACTTTTAAAACCCTTTTGGGGGGGTTTTTTTTTTTTGTGTGAGGGGGGGAAAAGGGTTTTGGCATGGTCTATTCCCTCCCAATTTGTTTCAATCCCCAGCCCACTAACCACCTATGTTTGGGCTCGGGCCCATACCCCAAATATTTTGTATCAGAGTTTTTTCCATTACTTCATTTTTAAAGGAACCCTAGTCACGTAGGTCTATTTTTTTTTTTTTTTATTTGAAATAAGTTTACACAAATTATAAGGGAATGATCTTCAATTCTATTTACTAAAAAAAAGGGGGGTTTATTTCATTTGTTCAACGGGGGTTATTTTGGGGGCACATTTAAATTTTTATTTAAAATTACCTTTATTTTTTAAGGGTGGTTTTAATTTTTAGATTAATATACTATCGATATTATTATGGTTTTTTTTAATTAAAAATTCCTTTTGGTTTTTTTTCGAAGTTTTTTTTTAGAAAAAATTAATCGACCCTTTTTGGATTATATATTTAAAACCCCAAAATTTCTTTTTTGAATACATTAATTTTTTAATTGTTTTTTACCGCATTTTACTATCTCTCCGGAAAATTTACATTTTTTATTGTTTTTATTTTATTGTTATTTTTGTTATTATTATTTTATTTTTATTATTATTATTATTATTATTATTTATTAAATTTTTATTTTTATTTTTATTATTTTTATTATTTTTAATTTTAAAATTAAAGGAAATTTAAATTATTTATTTATTATTAAATTTTTATTATTATTATTATTATTTATTATTATTATTATTATTTTTTTTTATTATTACACCGCGTTTACAACCGTTCAGGTTTTTCCCTTACCTAATGTTGTTGGAGGGTGACTGGAGATGAAATGAAGGACCTAAATTTAAACTGGAATCCGAACCACGGTGGAGGCCGGCTTCCCAAAATCACTTTTAATTAAAACCCCAAATTTGAAGGGGATAATTTAAAGGAAAAAACCCATATTCGTTTGGAGAGGGAAAGGGGGAAAAATTTTGGGAAAAAATACCCTTATATCCCCCAAATGGGTTTAACCCCAATATCCCACTTTTCAAAAATAAAAAAGGCCCCTTTTTAATGGCCACAAATGGGCTATGAGTACCCATTATTAAATTTTTGAGGGGTTTTTTTAGCTGTTTAGCGGGGAAGGGCTTATCCGAAACATTTTTAATCAATTCCCTTAAAAAAGGGGTTTTTTAATTTAACCCCAAATCAGGAAACCTAGAAAAATTTTTTTTTTTCCTTTAGATTTTTAGTTTTTTTTAAATGTCTCGATTTCGAGTTATTCCTCGAAGGGAAACCTTTTCCTTTTTAAAAACTTTAATCATCCCGAACCCTTGGCTTTAATTAAAAAACATCCTTTTTTAAATGGCTGAAAAACAATAAAAAACCCCAAAAGTGGCAAACGTCTAAGGCTTCTCTTGTTAGAGTGACCTTAAATGGTTAGGGGAAAGGGTTATAATCCCGGCAGATATACTCAGGAGATTTTTTCTAAATTTTTTCCCCCTCCTTCCATGCAATGCTGGGAGCTTTCCCCTAAATGCTTTCTTTTTTCCCCACCTACCCCATTAGAGTAATTAAATATATGATGTAACCCAACGGTAGTAAAACAAGGTATAGAAAAAAATTTATTTAATTGGGTTTAAAAGTCACTGATAACATTTCCCTTTAAAAGGTCGGCTAAAGGGGCATCCAAAACCAGAAACTTTTAAAAGGGGGGGGGGGGGGGGCTTAATTTTAATAGTGTTTTCATGGGGGGGGGGGGGCATGCACAAAGTTACGTAACACAGTTTTTTAATTTGCTCTAATGTTAAAAAATAATAAATTGTTCTTTTTGAAAATTTTATTTTAAAGGATTTAAAATAATTATATATAATAATAAAAAAGGTTTTTTGTATTGGGGTTTTTTGTGGGATCCACCAAATCTACCCACGCGAATCTGAAATTTTTAACACGGTGTGGGGGAGGGGGGTTCGAATGCACCTAAACCCAGAATATAAAATTTTAATTTAATTTTTTTAACGGGGCATTTTTAAAAAAAGTCGGGAAAAATTTTTATCGGGTTTAAATTTTTTTCAGAGATAGGGTCCCAGGGGGGGGGGGGGGTTAAAAATTTCTTATCAAAGAAAATTTTTTTATCGGCTTAAAAATTACTTTCAGAATACGGGCACCATGGGGGCGGGGGGGGGTTTTATAAAACTTAACGCCAAGGGTTGCAGAAAAATTTATAAGTGGGTTAAATATAACATCCCCTTTGAAAAAAAAATTTTTCCTTAAAAAAAAGGAATCTTTTGAAAAAAGCACTTAAAAAATTTCAAGGGGGTTGGTGTAGCGTCGGGGAAAAATTCATTAATTACGGGGGGGGAGGGAGGGGGCTAAAAGGGTAAAAAAAAGTGTTACTTTATCAGGACGGCCGTTAACTGACTAAATTTAAATATGGCTTTAATATTTGAATAGCACTCCCCTTTGTCCACGGACGTAAATAAATATTTTTTCTCATCATTTTGTTCCTGGGCCACCGCCAAGAAAAAAAATTGAAGGTCACCGCCAATTTTTCTTTCTAACCTTTAAACCTTAAAAAAAAAATTTAATTAAAAAACTATAAGAATTTGAAATAAATAATATAAAGGTTTTCTAAAAACTCCACTAAAACATAAAAAAAATACAATGTTAAAATCATTTAGTAAAGGGGGAAAACTCGTTCCCCAAAGAGCAAAAAAAAACATCTTATTTTTAAAAGTACTCCACAAAAAATTTTTTTTGCTAAAAAAGCTTAAAAACATGGTTTTATAAATAACTTTTTAAAAAAAAAAATTTTTTATTTTAAAAAGTAATACTTTTTACAATTATAATTATTTCTTTTTAAATATTCCGAGGTAAATAAAAGGGAAATTTCTGTCCAGGGCATAAACCCCAAATTCAATTCACGTAAAACTGAAAACATCCATTTTTTTTTTAATGTTAACAGTGTCCAGATATAAGATTTAATCAAAATTTTTTAACCATATTTTGAAAAACCGTTTTTTTTTTTGCCTTTGGAAAAACCCTTTTTTATTAAAAATTTTTATATTTTAAATTTAAAAAAATATCGGGGAAAATTTAAAGACATAAACAATTTTTTCTTAATATTTAAAATAGTTTTTGGGGCCAGGTGAAACAAACACAGACAAATGGAGCGCACGGAACCATCATTTTGGTTTCAGGGGGGTAATTAAAAGCGACATTAACAAATTCGGTTATTTTTTTTTCGAACACTAAAATTTTTTTCCCGATGTGTCAAGAAAAGTAAAAATAAAAAAATATATTCTTACAGTGATTTCCAAAAACAAACTATTGATGAAATTTTTTGCATATATTTTGCGGTTAAATTTTTATTTGGATTTTTAAAAAATTTTTTTAAAAATTTCATCGCTTTTAATGATTTTGTTTTTTCAATAAGATTTTTTTATAATTTTTTGTACTAAAATAATGTTTCTTTTTTAGATATAATTATAATTCACGGGGACGCTAAAAATAAAAAGGGACCACATTTGGGGGCCCAAGGGGGCCTAAAATTACCAGGGCTGGTTTACATATTAAACTTTTTTAAAACCATTTTAATCTAATTTGGGGGGGAAAAATAAAACCCTTTTTCTGATCAGTTTTTTATATCCAAAAAAGACAAAAAAAGAACTAAAAATCTAAAAATTTTTCATTAAAAATTTTAAAAAAAAAGGCCAAAAATTAGCACAAAACCCCCCAAAAATGACACAAAAAATCAAACCGAGTTCAAAATTTAAAATAAAATTAGAACCTTAACACATATCCCCTTCATTTTCTAATATAACAGGATTTAAAATACCGAAAAATAGTTCCCCCTCCCAACGAACCCTCTCGGCTTTTTTCATACTTACCCGAAATTTTGTTTTTTCAACCCAAAAAGCAAAGTTTTTCCCCAAAAAATTCCTAAAAAACCGAGTTAAAAGAATTATGTCTGACATCTGCATTTTTAAAAAAATCGAAATTTTAAAAATATCTTGATTAACAATAAAAACCTTTAAAATATTCAAAATTGCCAAAAAAAAAAAATTTTTAAAAAGAGGGAAAAAAAAATTTATTTAAACCAAAATGCAAGATTAAAAAAAAATGCATATAAAATATACTTTCAAAAAAAAAAAGGGGGGATTAAAACAGAGTTCATAACTTAAAAGGATTTTTTGACGAAGAAGAAAAAAAATAAAACATCAAAAAACAAAACCTGGTCATGTCTACATAATATCCCATTTATAAATGTTCACGACTTTTAAACTTTATTTAATAAGAAAAAATAATTATTTAAACACTGTTCAAAACATTTGACAAACACCCCTAACTTTCCCCCACGGCCAACCAACCCCTTGGTCGTGAGGGGTCTGTCCTTTCCGAACAGTGGGGAAAAAAATTCCTCTGGTGGTTGTATGTTGGGTTGTTGGGAGGGGTTAAGTGT
>JBCFYV010002144.1:0-38989 GCA_039000515.1 Timema cristinae
ACAACCTTTTTTCCCTATCATCCCGCGAGCCCGCCAAGGTCCGGCAGTCCCGCCTCCGGTCGCTGTCATTTCTTCGTCATTTCATGTCAACGTCCCGTCTTATTCGCCCCTGTCCTTTTTTAAGTCTGTCTATGTAGCTGTCTTTGCCTATCGACGTTTCCCAGTGCAATCTGGTTAAAATTTCCAATAGATGGTCCCTCATACTTCGCCTACTAATTTCCCTGGATCTCTCTCTGGTTTTTCCCTTTTTGCTTCTGTGTAATGAAAAATAAAGCACCACATGTTCAGGGGTTCCCTCCTCCCCACATTGACAATTCCCCACCTACAACCCCAGCTTCCTTTAGAGATCCGGTGGCCTTCCCCTGAAAAGGGAAAAGACCCCGAATGGCTGGAGGGCTTTTTCTCTAGTCTCTCAACCACTTTTGGGAACAATTGAAAAGTCCTCTACCTTTCCACTTCTTCCCAACGTCTCTGCCTTTTCCTCCAAAAGGGACTTTTCCGCCTCTCAAAAGTTCCCATCGGGTTTGTGTGAGGAGTCTCCCCTTCCCCCCAATTTCTCTTTTTACCAGTACCCCACAGTTTTTCTTTTTTTGAGGAGGTCCAAGGGCCAACCCCGGGGCCCAAAACCAAGACCGTTGCTACGCCGGTAGGGCCCCCTTCAGCCTAAATAAATTCCTCGCGCCCCTGAATCGCCTTACCCGGGAGCGAACTGGTTTTGCTGTGACCCCAAATTGCACCCCCCATACTCACAATGGAGAAAAGGATCATCGATGGTATGTCCTTATGTACGATGTATGTGTGATTAAAATTTTTTGTTAATTCCTTACCAATCCCTAAGATCTTAGTTTTCGCGGCTATAACTTTTATAACACCCCCCCCCACAAAGAAAAAAACTAAACTGGCTACAAAAGTCCTTTAGCTTTTAGACCCCTTTACCCGGGGACAAACACCCTTAGCTCTGGGCCTCTTACCACTGGCACAAACAGTAGTTAGCTTTTAGTTCTCTTACCACGGCTCAACAGTCCTTTGTCTGGGCTCTCTTACTACTGGCACAAACAGCCCTTTTAGCTCTGTGGCTTCTTATACGGGCTACAAACAGCCATGTTAGCTCGGGGCCTCTTACCCGGCTAAAAAACAGTCCATTTAGTCTTGGCCCTCTTCCCAGGCTACAAACAGCCCAGTTAGCTCGTGGCCCCTTTTACCACTGATAAAAAACAGGGGGTTAGTCTGTGGCTCTTTACCACGGGCTACAAACAGTCCTTTTATTTTTATAGATCTTTTCCCACTGACTCAAAAGTCCTTTTAGCCTGTGGCCCCTTACCACTGGCTACAAACCCCTGTTGCTTGTGGCTCTCTTCCCAGGGCTAAAAAACCCCTGTAAGCTTAAGTCTCTAAACCCTGATAAAAACAGTTTTTTTTAGTTTAAAAAGATCTCTTACCCTGGCTCAAACAGCCCTTAGCTTTTAGATCTCTTACCACTGACTACAAACAGCCTGTTACTTTTTAGACCCTTTTTTACCCGGGTACAAACACCCCTGTTAGCTCGTGGCTCTCTTCCCACTGGCTACAAACAGTCCTTTTATTTTATAGATCTCTTCCCACGGCTACAAACAGTCCAGTTTACCTGTGGCCCTTTTTACCACTGGTACAAACGCCCTGTTAGTTTTTAGATCTCTACCACTGACTACAAAAGTCCGTTACTCTGTGGCTCTTACAGGGCTAAAACATCCTGTTAGCTTTATTATCTCTTACCACGGGCCTACAAACAGCCCCTTTTTGCTCGTGGCTCTCTCCACGGCTACAAACGCCCCTTTTTCTTTTGATCTCTTACCATAAACACAAACAGCCCTGTTAGCTTTATAGATCTCTACCACTGACTACAAACATCCTTTATTTTTATAATCTCTTCCCACTGGCTAAAAACACCCCTGTTAGCTCTGGGGGCCCCTTTACCACTGATACAAACAGCCCGTTACCTGGTTTCTTTACCAATGGCTACAAACAGTCCTGTTACTCTTAGCTCCTTCCCAATGGCACAAACGTCTGTTACTTTATCCTTACCACGGGGCTACAACGCCTGTTACTTTTGCTTTCCCACCACAAACAGTCCTTTTTAATTTTGGCTCCTTCCCCGGCTAAAAACCCCCCTTTTTGCTCTTGGCTCTTCCCCACTGCTAAAAACACCCTGTTACTCTGGGGCCCCTTTTACCATGGCTAAAAACACCTTTTAACTCTTGGCTCCTTACTACTGGCTACAAAACACCCCTGTTAGCTCGTGGCTCTTTTCCCATTGGCACAAACATCCTGTTAGTTTGTACCTTTACCACGGGGCTAAAACAACCCGTAGCTCTGTGGCTCTCTTCACGACTACAAACAGCCCTGTTGCTCTGGGCTCTCTTACCAAATGGTACAAACAGTCCGTTGCTCTGTGGCCCCTTTTAAACCACGGCTACAAAAACCCTTCTCTGGGCTTTTTACTACTGGCTAAAAAACCCCCCTGTGGCTCTGGGCCCCTTATTACTGCTACAAACACCCCTGTTAGCTCTGGGCTCGCTCTTTTCCCAAAGGCACAAACGCCCCTGTTAGCCTGTGCTCTCTTACCCTGCTAAAAACGCCTGTTAGCTTTAAGATTCTTTTCCCACTGCCCCTCAACCCAGTCCTTTAATTCCGGGGCCTTCTTACCGGCTCAAACAGCCTGTTACTTTAAATCTTTTACCACTGGCTACAAAAGTCGTTAGCTTGTGGCCCTCTTACCAGGCTACAAACAGCCCTTTTTAGCTCTGTGGCTCGCTCCTTACCAATGGCTACAAACAGCCTTTTAACTCGGGCTCTCTTCCCACGTTACAAACAGCCCTTAGTTTATAGATCTTTATAGGCTAAAAACAGTCCGTTAGCTTTTGCTTCCTACCACGACTAAAACACCCCTGTTAGCTCTGTGGCTCTCTTACTACTGGTACAAACAGTCCTGTTAGCTCGGGGCTCTCTTACCAGGGGCAAAAAACTTTCCCTTTTAGCTCTGGGGTCTTTTACCACTGATAAAAACACCCTTTTCCTGGGCTCTCTTACCACTGACTACAAACACCTGTTAGCTCTGGGGCTCTTTTCTACGGCTAAAAACGCCTGTTAGCTTGTGGCCCTTTACAACTGGTAAAAAACACCCTGTTGCTCTGTGGCCCTTACTACGGGCTAAAAACATCCTTTAATCTGTGGCTTCTTACATTTTTTTATTATTATGTTTAAGGGCCCATCGACACATCTAGGTCTTGGGGCCTTTAAATTATTAAAAACAAAATAAGACCCCCCATGGGGGAAAAGGGGAATAAAATTTTCACTTTTTGAGACACCCATAAGTGCTAAATGGATCTTGGTATAAATTAATGAACCCCGCAAAAAAAAAAACCACAAGTGTTCACCCCCAAATAAAAAGACAAAACAAAAAATTTTAAAATATAACACTTAAAAAAGACAAAACAGTTAAAATGATAATACGAAAAAAACAAAACAACTGTTAAATTGTAAAAAAACCGTTAAAAGATTCAAATGAGATAATATCCAAAAAGCCACTTTATAAAAGGACTCAAAATGGCTTAAAAAAGACCCGCCTGGGTATAAAACGGAGAAAAACAAATAACTCCCATCCGCACTATCGCGTAATAAAAAACTAATTTCCCTTTAAAATTAAGAGCCAGACGGGATAGGGGCTAGTTTGGCACTCCCCCAAAATGTGATACATAGGGGAGTATACAAAACCACACACTGGAGGTGGATCCCTCTTAGTAAAAAACAGGGTCAATGAATTTGCCCGCCGGAGTCCGTCACGAATGACCCCCTCTTTAGACTTTCGAAAGAAGGGGGCCACCGCGCACACCGCCTGGGACCGCAGCTTTTTCTAGCAGGGGTCGAGCCCACGCTCGTCCGGGTGCGTAAGACCCCACCCGAACTTAACCCTTTTAATCTAAAAACATGCCCCCCAAAACTCGCCTCCGGAGGATACGTGCTGCCCCCTTGGCTCCCTGGTCCCCAGTTCATTTCGGGAAGCCCAGGTGCCCAGGAATCAAAAAAAGGCACCCGGGGTGCTTAATGAACTTTTTTTAAAATTTTGTTCGTGAATCATCTGCACGAGAGGTTTCCCACAGTAAGATGGAAATGCCAACGGGAGCACTCGGGAATCCTGCAGTGAAACGGACCGGTGACACTTACGAATACAAAAAAAAAACGATTTAAAAATGGCATAAAAGTTCAGCAGTAAAAACACTGGATCACCTAAAGCAAATTTAAAATTGGCCCTTCCCAACAAAAGACTCCCACGGACCCCCGCATTTCGAGCCTCCGTGTAAATGCGTTTAAAACCCCGAAAGGGGGTTTTGCGAGGAGTCATTAAAAAGGGTCCCCTTATAAAAAATGGGGGGTGGTCGTTTTAGGGAACTTGCAAGGTCAAAAGGGCATTGATAGGCGTATTTTTAGGAAAAACTGCCCTGGGAATGGGGGGGATAGCCTTTGGAAGATTACCCCCACACGTGTCGAAAACCATAACATCCTGACCCAAACCCGGGGCCTTGTACTACCCCATTTTTTCATACAAGCCCGGGTTGGGGGGATGAAAAACAGGACGATAGGAAACATCTGCGCCTTTGCAATGAATTTTTCGACACGAAAGATCCCCAAAATAGGACCCCCGGTAAAAAAGGGGGGGTTTCCCCGGGCTGGCACAGATGCACGACTGGAGGTAAAAGGCCCCAGGGGCCATCGAACCCCCGCATGGTGGACACTATCTAGCCTTTTTTCGCCGAGGGTCTAGCTGAGCCAACACAAAACTGCCCTATTAGTTTAGATCTGACCCAAGGCCCTATACAGGGGCATCAAAAGGTTTCCCTATCAGCCCCCAGGACCACCGCTAACCACTTTTAACAGGGTTTAGTGTTTTTTGCACCCGTTTCAGGTCTTTTTATGGGGGAAACCCCGGTTTTAATTTTAAAATCAAATAAAAGCCCAGAAACTTACGGGCTCCCCCGGGCGGTAAAAAAACGTATTTATTAAAATATGGGGACTTGTTGATTCCAAAGTAATCTATGGGAAATGGACGACTTTGCTTGGGTGAAGAGAAGCGAAAACCATTACGCGATGCCCCCGACCAAAATTGTTGACAGAGAGTTTTTATCTGCCGTTCAGCCCTGTGGAGCTCAGAATAAATAAATTGCTAGTCACCACAAAGAGGCATAAAAAACAGGAAGGTGTACTTTTCCCAATGCCCTTTTTTGCAATGGAACAAGCACAGCTTTTAAAAAACTGCCCTGGGCACCCCATTTTCTTTAATAAAAAAATCGGATAAAATGTTGTTAACCTTTCCCGGAAGTGTCTACTGACATAAAAATTAGCTTAAAAAAAGGGGGTTCCCACGGAACCCCCAGTTAAAAAGGGTTTTTAAAATGCCGTACCCCCTGTGGTATCGTCCTTTCTCCACAAGAAAAAAACCCAAAAAATGCTGTTTAGGGGGAAAAAGGGGTCACGAACTGCCGCTCGAGACGGATATGATCCACCGTAGATCGTTCGGGGAAAAACCCCATTGAATATTTTGTAGTAGAAAAGCGGGGTTCTAAAAACCATATTAATCTTTTTTTATCATTTTTTCCAAAATTTTGATACACCTATTAAGGGATCGGCTTAAATATTGGTTCTAATTTTTTCCCTTTCCACTTTTTTTTAGAGGGGTTAAATTTTTGCTTGCCTCCACAGTGTTGGGGAAAATGACGAAATTTCCCCAAAATATTTTGAGGTCCAACAGACATGCTCGCCAAGGGGGGAACTGGCGAACATTTTTATAATTAAGTCGCGGGGGCCCGGAGCTGTGCTACCCGCCTGGGACATGGCATAGGTCAGTTCACAAAAAAGGGGGTTTAATCCCCCCCTGACTCTGACCCAAGTCAAAAGAAAGGCGCTCTAGTTTCCCCTTTTGCGCTTCAAAAATCATTTTTATAGCTTGCAGTGCTAGTATGGGGGTGAAACATAGAGCCCCAATTTTCATTTGGGGACCTCCACAGGGGAGGGGACAAGCGTCCATTTGACATGATGGCAGGGATGTTTTTTGAGGTATTTTTCTACTACTTAAAATTTCGAATTGTCCCAAACCTTTTTTTGTGGGGGGTGGAAATTGTAAGGGAGATTAAACTGTCTCCCAAACTTCTTCTGCTTTTAGAATGATACGGCGACTCGAGCACGATAAACCCGGGAATGATTCTAGATTATCCAAGGTGGACGCCGATGGGAAGAGACGTAATGCTCTTCGACGGGCAGAAATGGCCAATTTCACCCTCGTTTCCCCCAGGGAAAAGGGTGGTGGCGCGGGTTGGCGGGTTTGGGGTAGATTCCCCCCCGCCCTGTGACCCCGAATAAAAAGGGGGAAATTAACATCGACGTCCGGGGAAAGGGGGTTTTACAAAAACGGCGACTCGCAAATTTTTCCCCGTCAGCACGTTTAAGCACCCCTTGTGGTCACGTGCTATACCGGAGGGTCTTCAATTGCGAAAGCAGAATGGGAAAGTTCGCTGCCACATAGATCCCAGTGGACCCCCAAAGGGAAATGGGGAGCGATCCCGGGGGCTACTGAGTTAGGTCGGGGAAAAAAGGGGTCACCAAATTAAAGGGGGGAAAATTGTTGGGTCCCGGTGTTCATTAAACCAGGTTTTTTCCCAACAAAAATCCTCTACCATCCTCCCCCGGGCGCTGTATAATTAACCCCACCCCAGGTTGTGTGCGTTAAAATCCCCCAAAAAATAAAGGGGCGGGAAGTTGTTTTTAAAAAGGGGTCTAGGCCCTCTTTGAAACACGTTCACCTGGGGGGAGGTAGATGCAGCATACAGTTACTTTTATAGGGAAAGGGGGCTCTGAAACGTCACTTGGGACAGATACAATATTTATAGATTATTAATTTTTCGTGCAAGTATAGCCCCACCCCCGCACCCACGAAAAAGGCTTGTCGGGGACATTAATCGTACCCACGAAGCTCGGGGTGTCATTGGGCGGAAGTGGGTCTCCTGCAAACACAAATGGGATGCAGGGAAGAAATTATTAGTTTTTAAATTTCCCCTACACGACAAAAAAAACCCCCACAATTCCCTTGTAGTAGCGACATTTTTTTTAATATATAATTTTTTAAATATCCTAAATCCTAACACTATCCTTTAAAAATAAAAATTTTTTGAGGACTTTTTAGGTCCTCTTTCTTTCCCAATTCCCTTTGGGCTCTCGCTTTTGGAGAGGCTTTGGTTTTTTCTTTTAAGACTGGGACGGGGGTCCTTACGCGAAAGGTTTTAAAGCCTTCGACGCTTTTTTTTAAAAATTTTTTTTTCGGGTCCCTTGCTGGTCCTTACCAAGGCACCAGTGGGACTCGCCTTTTCACCTCGCCGTCCCCATACCCCCTCCGGGGTTCCTGAGGCGGGGGTTTGGGGGCTCGACAAGGCGCTTTGGGGGTTTGGACCCCAGGAGGACTCGGGTGTTCCTCGGGGGGGGTCGGCGGGGCCCTCGAGGAGGACTCGGGGGGTCCACGAGAGGGTTCAGGGGGTTCCCCCAGGAGGGCCCCGGGGGTGTTCCCCCAGGCGGCCCCCTCGGGGGTAAAGGGGTGGGGCGACTTCGACGGGGGTTTTCGCCCCTTTTATTTTTTGGTACCACCCTAGATGGGGTGGTTGCCTTTTGTGTCTCGAGTAGAGACATTGGCACAGGCGTGTAGGGTATTGGCAATATTTAACTCGCTGGCATTGGGCAAATTTATTTCTGGCTTCAATCGGCTATAAGGCCCAAAACCCGGGCTTGACTGGAACTTTTTGCGGGCGGGGATAAGGGGTCTTTTTTCACATTGGGGACTCCAGGACTTTTTTTTTAACCTTCCTTTCGGACAGGTCCGAACCAAGCAGAATGCGACCTTGAGTTACGCAGAATTGGGGGAACCCCCGGTTCGTGAGCCCCCTGCCCCAATTGCACATTGGCCTTCCCCGGCATTCACTTCGTATCCCAAATTCCTCACGAAACACGCCCAGGGTTGGGGAAGTATGGCCTGACTCTGAACATGGAAACCCCCTCGAACCTCCTTTGGGGGATGGGGGGTCGCAAAGGTGAGGATGTATGTATCCCTCTTTTTTTTCTTTTCCCTTCTTTTTTGGTAAGGGTAGGGAGACCCCGTGAGGGTTTAGGGGGAAAACTCCCACAGATATCCTAATGCCACGCATGAGGGCATAGCAAGTGACCCCCTCCCTTTCAAACATTTTAAGGAACCTGGGGGCTCCACCCTTTACCTTAATTTGCCGTAATATTAACGGGATTTCGGAATTGCCATAAATTTGAGGATTGTTGTCGGCTGTCGAATCTTTTGTCCCCACGCTTTTCCTTTTTAAAAGCAATTTGCTGCTCCTTTATCACTCTTTTCGAGGGTAAATGGGCTACACGTTTTAGAACATTTATTACTCGAGACATCACAAAGGGGGGGCTGGGGCCTCACCCCTTCCGGGTTTTTATCAAAACAGGGTGGACGGCCTTTCCCCTTTTTGCCCTTATCATTAATTCGGCCCTGGAGGGCCGGGGCAGTAAGATGCAGCAAACTTGGAACGGTCCCCGGACAGTAAGGTGCAGCGTGCAGTGGACCCAAACATGAGTTTTGGGGGACAACCTCAAAAGTACCGATCGTAACCCAGGTTGATCCCCGTTGGTTCTACCACATGGGGCCCCGTTAACTCTTCCGACGAGAGGCCCATACGGCGACATAAACCTTTATATGGAGCATCGCCCCGGGAAAAGAGGACCGCAGCAAGTTATGAGGAAAAAACGCTAATTTTACGTCCGGAACCACATGAACGAACCCGGGCTTTTCCAAGGAGGGACCCCGGTTGTCATCCCTAAGGCCCCTTTACCAAAATATTACAACCCGGCGCATTTCATTGGGGGCTCAAAACAGTGGGTTTCCAATAATAAACAGGAATACCGGGTTAGTTCCAAAGGGCTCAAAGAAACCAAAGGCCTCTTTGGGGAGGATGAAAGGTGGGGGAAAGGGAAAAAAAGGTTTGGATAGATAAAGCGAAGGGGGAAAGGAAAAAAAAAGGGGGGAAAATGAAGGAAGAAGAAAATGATGGAATGAAAGATAAGGGTAGGTTTTGTCCCACACGAGGTACGTCCCGCACAGAACCCCCCTTTTAGCCTTCTTACGAAACCCGGGGTTTTCGCGGGATATTTTAAACCCCTCCCGCCGGGGGGTCTTAACGGACAAGATTTTTGCGAGTTTCTTGCCTACCCCGAACCCTAAGGGAAAACTTATTATATTTGTTTAAGTATGTAGTTTTGTGTGTGTGTATGTGTATATGTGTGTGTATGTTTATATGTTTGTATTATTTGTATGTATGTATGATTTTGTAGAAGTATGTATGTAATGTATTTTTGTATTTTATGTATTTATTTTGTTTAAAAGGGGAATTTCATGGCTTGCTGGTGAACAAAAATTATACTGTTTTTATGTAAATACTATTTGGTTTTGTATCTTAATTTTGATAATGTTTGAACCATAAATAAAGCCATATATATTTTGTTCATAAAATTTCGCAGGGAGTTTGAACCCCAAAACTCACCCCCTGGGGTACGGCCTTGGGAATAGCCATTGTTCACGTGATTTATGATGTCAGTCTCGCAATTTTTGTCAAAATGAATAAAAACTCTTTACATAAAGTGTAGCATCGGATGTTTTATGATAGACACGAGACAAACATAACTAGTCAAGACTTACCCCGTTTGCTTGTTGACTGGGGCTACTGCGTGGAAGAACGACCCAAAACCACCTAACCACCTTCACTGAACCGGGAAAATTGAATACTGACTGTGAAGACTGAATGGCAAGTTCAAGCCAACGCCTTGGGTTGAATGGACTTGCGCAGTAAAGAGATCCCCTCCGAGAAGATTCCCGAACGCCCACGGCCTCTCTCGAAGCGAATCAGCTTGCGCTTTTTTTGTGTTCCTTTTTATTCTCGAATGTTATTCCCCATTTTTCCCCCTCTTCCCCTCTTCTGTGCTTTATGGTATATATTCTAGTGCCTGTGGCTACGAACTTTTCAATTGGGCCTGAGTCATATCAGGGATAGGATAAGCTACGGCTTTCAGCTACGTAAAATGTAAGAACTAAATCCATTTCGGCCAATTAAACTTTTTTTTTAAATGTAAATCTTTTCAAAATTCAATTTTAGCTTGAATTTCAAATAACTTTAAAATCAATCTGACAGTTAGGAACATAGTTTTTTTTTTAGAGATCACTTTTATTGCAAGGTCAGGGCGACTTATCGCCAGTAGAGTCACGAATAATCGATTGTATCGATTATGTACTGTATTGTTTAAATTAATGTTCACGGGAACTATTTTATATTTGAAATTAGTTTATCTTGTTGCCATTTGCTATGTCCCATTTTAATGGGCGAACACTTAATATTTGAATTTAATTTATTTTGTTGTCATATGCTATGTGCCATTCTAATGGACGTATATATTATATTTAAAATTAGATTGTCTTGTTGTCATTGACTAGGTGCCATTCTTAAAGGATTAATATTTAATGATGGAATTCAAATTATCATGTTTATTTACTATGCGCCATTTCTTATGGCGACATCTTAAGTTTAAAATTTAAGTAATCTGATGAATATTTAAAACCCCAGACTCTTTAGCTTTGACTTCAATTCATAGTTGTTTATGAATTTAATCTATTTTCTTTATACATCGCAACAACAACAATGTATATATTTAATGGGAACTGTTAAACATCTAATTGAGCTTTTAGCTAATAAATATCGGCTAACTTTGACTTATACTAATTCTTATTATATATATATATCCCATCATACCCAAGGTACTACGTAAAATATATATCTATTGTTTATTGTGAATGGTAAGGCAGGTTGGAGTGTCTAACTTTTCCTGAGGTAGACGATCCATTTCGATAGCTCAGCAACAGGTGTGAGAGTTGCGAGTTTCAGTATTTGAATGTTTTGAGTATAACATTCAAGTCTTGAAAATCCATAGCAATCACTTCTATTGTTGTTTCCCCCCTTTTTGTATTTTTTTGGGGGTATTATTTGGGCATCCTCCCCTTGAGGATGCTACAAAGGTACGTTGTTGGCCTATGTTCTTTACATAAGGTACGTTGTTGGCCTATGTTCTTTACATAAGGTTCGTTGTTGGCCTATGTTCTTTACATACGGTACGTTGTTGGCCTATGTTCTTTACATAAGGTACGTTGTTGGCCTATGTTCTTTACATAAGGTACGTTGTTGGCCTATGTTCTTTACCATAAGATACGTTGTTGGCCTATGTTCTTTACATAAGGTACGTTGTTGGCCTATGTTCTTTACATAAGGTTCGTTGTTGGCCTATGTTCTTTACATAAGGTACGTTGTTGGCCTATGTTCTTTACATAAGGTACGTTGTTGGCCTATGTTCTTTACATAAGGTACGTTGTTGGCCTATGTTCTTTACATAAGGTACGTTGTTGGCCTATGTTCTTTACATAAGTTTCGTTGTTGGCCTAATGTTCTTTACATAAGTACGTTGTTGGCCTATGTTCTTTACATAAGTACGTTTTGGCCTATGTCTTTATAAGGTACTTGTTGCCTATGTTCTTTAAAATTTGATACATGCATTTGACAGCTATCGCGGAACAGACAAGAAAGACGCACAAAATGCCAAACGGTCAGGTTAACACAGGAACCCTTGATCCACTTGGTCAATTATATAAATATGAATATATACACAGCATACCAACCTTAAATTTTAATCTTTGAAATGAGAGCTCATTCGTGTTCAATAAAGGTTATTTATTAATACAGACTAAATGCAATAAATGTAAACATCAGAGCACCGCTGGAGCACAAAACAATAGCGATTGGTCATTTGATCGTATTTATAGATCAACCTTTCCCTCAAGAGGGCCCCATATTAAACACCAGATATAGTCAAACCGATTGATTTATTTTATCTGAGCAGCCGAGATTTCAGGTCACGGCTATTACGATCTGGAACAACACGCTGGTACGGAAATGTCGAAAGTATGCATGCATTAGTAGACAATGTGTCATCTCGCACATTGCCTCAACTAAATGTCAGTAAAATCATACGAGCAAGGCTTATGTGACGTTGTCATCTTACATATACATTGGGCAGAGCAAGGTCCTGTCTTAAATCGGCCGTCTGACATGTATTATCTCTGTTTATTCCTCAATTACTCTCAAATGCGTGGACCAATTTTAACAAGATTTGAAAGAAGGTATGTATTGTGACGATGATGTCTTAAACTAAGTGAACAACGATTATTCCATATGAATTTAGTTTACTATTACTATTTATTATTCATGTTTTCTGTATAAATACTGGCACGAGCAGTGGGTCTCGACCCCTGCTCAGAACAAGCTGCGGTCCATCAGGGACGGTGTGTCGCGATGGCCCTCTTCTATACGAAAGTCTAGGAGAGAGGAGGTCATCGTGACGAGACTCCGCGTCGGGCATACTTCATTGACCCATGGTTTTATTGAGAGGGGACCCACCCCAGTGTGTGAGTTTTGCGATGCTCCTCTGAGTGTGTATCACATTTGGTGGAGTGTCGTAAATATGCCCCTATCCGCCTGGCTCTTGATTTTAAAGGTGACCTAGGTTTTTTGTCACGCGAAGTCTTATATATCAATATACCGCCACTTTACACTTATTTCTCTATAGTTTATCATTTGACCCTGGTCTCATTTTACGTCAATCTAAAATATTTTTGTTCGATTTTTTAATCATTGTATTTTAAATAATCATCTATTTTGCTTTTACTGAACGGATTTTCAGTGTATTTTAGTTATTATTCTTAGTTTAAGTGATAAACGACCTAATTGTGTCGACTTGCCTTTGAGATTCAAAATAATAATAATATAATAATAAGTAATAACAATAGTAATATATAATGACTAAAATTGAAATAGAAAATGTCAACATAATCTCAAGAAAGTTCTCACTAAGTACAAGATTCACAGCTCCTTATGGTTTAATTTAATTTTTCTTTTTTTTGTTCGAAAAGATCTTACTAGGAACAATTTGAATCTCCACTTGAGCTTCGTGTTATAGATTGAACCTAATGTTGCATTTGTAAAAAAAAAAAAAAAAAAAAAAAAAAAAAAAAAAGTGATGAAGACTTAATTTGCCCAGCCACTGACAAACTACTTGTTGGTGCTGGCTACAGGACGCTTTAGGAAAATTTAACAGAATTTCAGAATCTTGGTGCATTGCCCATGGTTTGGATTACAAAAGTTAAATGAGGGTGAAGGTATAGAAGGAACATTAAAATCAATAAAGCAAAGTGGCATAAAAAGTGTGCACGTAATTTCAACAGAGCAAAACTAGCCAGGGCTCCTCTACAAGACGATAAAATTAAGAGAATATGCTGATATTACCAATAATACATAATAATAATAATAATAATAATAATAATGCTTTAAGCATTCCTAGAGGGTGGCAATTTGGTTGTTAAGTGAGCAAAGTACCACTCAAAGTGCTGCACAAATCAGACCAATTGTCTGAGAACATCAATATGGATAAAAGAAGAAGTCAACTCTATCTGCGAGCAAAACTAACAGTACTGACAGAATTATTCACCATCAACAATATACTTCTTACCAGAACAAGTTTCAAGACCAAAAACATGCATTTAAAAGTAAGCTTTCTTGAATTCGGAAATCCTTTTGAGCTAAACTCCTATGATCTTGTGGTGTGGTGTGTTATAATGGATACAGAGCGAGTTTAAAGCTCTATTAGGTCCTGAAGAAAAAACTTTACAAACTGTACAGCAACATGTAAAGAACTTTTTTAAAAGGAAGAAAAGGATGTTTTTTGTCCTTTGCAGAAAAAGGGACCAATTTTTGGGATTAAAAAAACAACCTTCCCCAAAGTTTTCTGACTTGGAAAAATATTGGCTTTTCTCAAAGGGCTTTTTTTGTGAGTCAAAACAGAGACCTTAGACTGAACAATTTTTTTGAACGGGAAAAAACACCATGCTCCCCTTCTTTTTTCTAAAAGGGTGTTCTGCGATCATGTCAGAGATCTCAGCACTTAAAACCGGGAGGAACCCATTGATCCGACAGTTTGAAGGATTCTGTGACAAAAAAATTTACATGGAGCGTGCAATTTTTTACCCAAAACCTCACGGACATTTGGAAATACTGTGATACAGAATCAAACAAAGATTTTGTCAATTTGAAGGTTTCATGCAAAAAAAATAAAATTTTTTGGGTATTACTCAAAAACTTGACTGAAAAATTTTTGTGAGCGAAAAGAGAGGGTTGGCCCCTTTCGCGCCAATAGCACAAGTAAAGTGTTACCACAAAATTTGGGAAAAATTCCTCTTTGTGAGGGAATAAAACCGAATTTCAAGTTTTTTGGGAGACATGCACTCATGAAGTTTGAGGGGTTACTTAATTAGGGAATTGAGGGCGTTATTCGTTACTAAATTTGGGGAAAAATTTTGTTAATAGATCAAATACAGACAACGGAAAAGCAGATAGCAGAATTTTCCTAACAAAAATTTTGGTTAGCATGGAGCAAAAAAAAATTTATTTGCACAGTTGTACGAGTATTGTTTTGGCAATCTCTTTTTCCACATTCTAAAAGTTGCTGGTTTCATAAGAGTGGATTCACTTTAATGGGGTCTAAAGTACAGAGCATTAATGTTGTTCTAAAAGTATGGGTGAAGTTTAAAGGGGTTGCCTTGAGAGATTCCATTCATTTACAAGACAGGTAACCTTAACTTTTCCCAAAAGAATGGGAAACAGTTGCCGGAAAGCGGGAAATCTTCTTGAAATACGGAACCTTTTCAAGCTAATCCCCACCAAAGAGTCTATTTTGAAAAAAAACTTTTTTAAGTTCTGGAAAGTTCCTGTTTTGCTTTATACAAAGATGGAAAAGATTTTCTCAGTCAATCATTCGAATGTTTTCTCTTTATTCAAATAGTGGTATTAATTTGCCCCCAACTAAAGACTTAAGACCATTTTCCCCGTTCTGCATACGGGCAGACAAGTAATTACTTTGTTCCGTTGAATCGGAAGATGAGGAATAAGATAAGGTTTTTGGGGATTTTAAGCTTTAAGAAAAATTTAATTTGCAGGAGTTTTCCCTTTATTATTCAAAAAATTTTTTAAACTTGGGTACTATTTATGAAAATAGTAAAGAAAAACAAAATACAAAAAACCAAAAAGTTGTTTCTTTTGACATATTTATCAAAAGGATTTATTGAAACAATTTTTTTTGATATCAAGGAAAAATTTAAAATATGTTTTTTTATATATAAAACCTATAAAGGGAAATTGTGGACAAAAAAAAAGAGATATAAAAGAAATTTGTGGAAAAGTAAAATTTTTCTAAACTTTTTAAATTTTGGAGAAACTTTAAAGGTTTAAAGAAAATATGTGATGAAAATTAGTTTTTTAAAAGGGTTTTAAAAACAAAAAAAATTAAATCGGAACAGGAGTGAGGTACAATCAAATTTAAAGGGGACTTTTTGGCTTTATTTTAGTACCAGCGTACTACATGGACTTCAGAAGAGTTTTGAAATACACCCGATTTGATATGCATTGATGTTGGGCAGGAAGCCGGATGGCAACCATGCTTTGGGAGATTTCCTGGTAATTTAAATTTTGGTACTTTTTAATGAGTGACTATAATATCATCGACACAATTTATGATATCAAAGCCATCAATCTTTCAAAGCCTATGGAAAAATTTTATGCTTATTAGTCAGCCTTTTAAAAAAAACCCAAAAGAATTGATGGCTGTCGCATCAATATTGGGTTCAGTTTAGTAAAAATTGGCCAAAACTAGATTTGGGACTGTCTAGCGTTTTCGAAAAGTTAAGTCCGTTTGAAAAAGTCTACCAATCTTAATCGTTTTCTTTAAAGGATCTCCAACGACCCAACACAAAAACCACTAAAAATTTAAATGTTAGGGGTTTTTAACCAAAAAGAGCTCGAAAGGTTTTCTTGTGATAATGATTTAAAGCATGATTCTTTGTAGCATTTGCTAAATAAAAAAAAGAACAATCAACGATACAAAAACGCACCCATTCACCATCCGGGGGGGCACTGTACAACCCAACCGAGAGAGAGCAACACTACCGACCCGCAAAAAAAAACCCCCGCACAGAAACTGACCAGGGAAAAATCGACCAGCCCACTAGAGGGGGCCATATGTCAAGCTATTTCAAAGAAGTTGAGAAGAAAAGAGATGCTTTCCCACAAAGTGCCCGAACACCAATTGCTCCCAGAAATATAGAAGCTCGTCTTTTTCACCGCATTTCCCCCCGGGGTATAACCTTTGGTTCCCCCCCCCCTTATTTTCCTTTTTTCCGTGTTCACGACTTTTGAAAATCGATGTAAAACCGGCGAGGAAGCGTCCCGGGATCTTTGGACATTGGTTTGGACTTTTTCGGAAGAAGCGAGGGTTCACATTATTTAAAAAAAAAGTAAGGGTAAATTTTTTTTCGGGGTAAATATTTTTATATTTTATATTTTTTTAATTCCCCTTTTAGCATGTTATTATTTATACTTTTAAAATTAGTAAATGTTTGAAAATTTTTAAAATTACATTTTTCACTTGTATTTATAATGGTCTATTTATTTATATCAGTCTTTTTGTAGGGATAAATTTTGGGATATATAGAGCTGATGGATAAAAAAAAAAGGGTTAAAATAAAATTTTGAAATTTGCCTTTTTTTTATGCTGTTAATTTTCCCTTTTCTACATTATTTTTTAAATTTGAGTTCTTATTAATTTTTTTTGCTTTCTCTCCTGTATTGTTAATTTGTGTTTATAAATTTGGGAAATACATTTTTGGAAAATATGGGTTATTTTAAAAATTCGTGGATATGCTCTTTTGATATGTAAAAGAGTAATAGAATGCTTGTTTGATTTACATATATAAATTTTTTATACATTTTTGGACAATGCTAATTTTGTTTTTGAAATAATTATCTTATAATATTTAAAGGGAAAAATTTGATTTTTTGTTTTTTTTTTTTGTAATGGTAAACTATTATTTTAAAAATTTTTTCAAACCAATATAAACACATTATCAGCGATAACAAGGCTATTCCCCTAGGGCGGGGCTTTGAATAGCCCCGCATAAACCCTGCTTGTCGTAAAAGGGACTAAAAGGGAGGCATAGGCAGGATGTCCTCGTGGGGGCCAACCCTACCTCATCTTTCCTTTCACATCTTTTTCTTCATATTTCACCCTTTTTTTCATTTTCCCCCCTTCGCTTTTCTCTATTTTTTTTTCCCCTTCCCCCCCGCGTTCATCCTCAGAGGCCTTTGGATTTTCCGTTAATGACCTTGGTCAACCCGGCTCTTCTTTTTTATTTTGGATACCACTGCCTTGAGCTCCCGAATGAAAGGCGCCGGTTGCAATCCCTTTAGTAAAAGGGGCCTTGGGGATGACAAAAACCCGGGGTACCCTATTTTGGGGAAAAAATGGGTTGCGTTCATGAGGGCCCGGACGAAATTGGCATTTTCCTACACCCACTTTCTGCATGACCTCTCCCCCGGCATCCTATACAAGGTTTTCATTCAGCTCGTAAGGCCTCTCGTCGGCAGAAACGGGGCCCAAAATTGGGGTAGTACCAACTTGGGTCACCCTGGGTCTACGACCCGATATTGAAAGGGTTTATCCCCAATCAGGGCAGGCCGACAACATTGTCGCCGGGGCACCGTATGCCAAACCGCTGGCAATTTTACTGCCCGGCCCCCGCGGGGTCTATATAGATAAAGGGGAAACGGGAAAGGCCGCCACCCTTTAATTGAAAAAATCCGGGAAGTGGTGAGCCCCAGCCCCGCTTCCTGGAATGTTGAATGGATGAAAAAAAACCCTCAAGCTGTCACCCATTTTCCTCGAAAATGATAAGTGGAGCTGCCGATCGGGGGCTCAATAGAAAACGCGCGATGGCACGATTATGATCCAGACTAAAAACGCCCTCCAGACAAAGAAAAAAGGGCCCAATAACTTAAATACCGTTGAGCCCCTCGAATCATTTAAAGGTGAAGGGGGACCGAAAGGGTTCCAAAATTTTTTGCAAGGGAGTGGTCCTTGTTTGAGCTCGACTGCTAAGCTTGAGGAGATCTGGAGGGTTTCCCCTCAACATTACCAAAGTATATACATCACCATCAAAAGGAACGATGTATGAAGAACAGTAGTTATTTTTAAACTTTGCCACTCCTTCCTTACCAAAGGAGGTCCGATGGCTTCACGTGCTCGGGGGCCCGGGCCGTATGCCCCCAAACCCCTCGGCGCAGTTTCAGTCCCCAGGATTTTGGGCTCGAAGCGCGTCCGGGAACCAACCTTGCAGATTGTGGAAGGGAGGCTCCCAACAAACCATGCGATCTCCTAAATTCGCATTAATTGAAAGGGCCTCATTCTCCTGGTCTCGGTCCTGCCCCAATTGGAAGGAAAGGGGAAAAAAATCCTGGGATCCAAACAGAAAAGAAGATCCCTTATCCCCGGCACCAAAAATTAACTGCACGCAACCCCGGTATTTCAAATTTTCCTAAGCCAAATTGTCACCCAAAAAAAATTGCCCTAACTGCCATGCGCATTAATTTTGCAAAGATCCTACAAACCTGTCCCACCCTTTCGAAAAACAAAAATACCCATCATCTTTGGTATGCAGAAAAAAATACAAGTCGACACCCTCACAAAAGCCCACCCCCCTGTACCCCCGAGAGACCAACTCGGGAACACCCCCAAAAACCCCCTCGGGAACACCCCCAAACCCCCGGGGGAACCCCCCCGACCCCCCTCGGGAACCCCCCGGGCCCTCCAGGAAAAAATTGCGTGCGGCCACTTGATCCCTCACCCTCGCCCGGGCCTCCAAGGCGGAAAGTGGTGAAAAGGGAGGCCCCCAAAGGCGGTCCCATGGGCCTAAAAAACCCGAGAGACCCCAAAAGAATTTAAAAAAAAGCGCCAAACCTTAAAAAGCCTTCGCGAAAGGAAACTCCCCACCCCTTTAAAATAAACCAAAGCCTTCCGAAGGGGGGCCCAAAAGGGAGACTGGGAAAGGCAAGGCCCTAAAAAGGCCCCAACCAATTTTTATTTTAAGAAAGTTCATGTTTGGGGGGGGGGGAAAATTAAATTTATTTTAATAAAGAGTCGCTACTAAAAGGAATTGGGGGGGTTTCTTGTTTGGGGAAAATTAAAAAAAAAAATTTCCCCCCGCACCTTCCTTTTTGTGTTTGCAGGACCCACTTCCACCCAAATGACACCCATGCTTCGGGGGGACAGGTACGTACCAAAGCCTTTCTTTGATCGGCAGCGGAGGGTGGCTATATTCCACGAAGCAATATATCAAAAAAAATATTAAACCAAAATTTGTCCCAAGTTATCGCTGCCGATCTCCCTTGCTTTGGAGATACCGTCTGCAAAACCCTCCCCCAAAAAACGTTTTCAAAGGGGACTTAGAGGCCCTTTTTAAGAATTTTCCCGCCCCCTATATCATCTTGGGGGTTTTAATGCTCAAACCGGGTGGGGGGACAATTTTACAGACCCCGGGGGGAGGTAAGGAATTTTCCCGGGAAACCTGGGCAAAAACCCGGGGACCCAAAAAAAACTTCCCACTTTTAAGGGTGATCCCTCCATCGACCTAATTTTATTACTCAGGTTCGCTGCCCTCTCCTTTGGAGCCCATGGGACCTATGTGGTACGATCCTTCCCATAGCTTTCCCCACTCCAAATTGCCCAAAACGGAGAGTTCCCCCAAAGGGGGGTTAAAAATGCCGACTGGGGTAAAATTTCCCCCCAGCTCGGTTTTCCCGAACCCCTTTCCTACCCATGGGGAAAACTGATTTTTTACTTTTTAGGGATCGCGGGGGGGAGGGCCCCATCCAAACCTCGCCAAATCCCCGGGCCCCCGTCCCGTTCCCGGGGAGCAAAAGTGTCGGTTTTCTATTTTTTGACCGTCGAAGGGCCCACGGCTTTTTTACCACCCCTCCCTTGGAAACCGGGTCATTCCGGTTCCTGTCGAGCCGCCCCATCTTTGTGAAAGCAAAGGACTTGGGAAAATTTATTTCAACTCTTACAATATCCCCCCCAAAACTAAGTTTGGGGAAAAACCAATTCGAAACAACAATTCCAAAACAAATACCTCCCCCTGTCTAACGTTTACGGTTTCCCCCCCGTGGGGTCGCCAAAATTGGGCTCTGTTTTCCGCTATTTCTAAACCCGCGAGCTACCTAACATTCGCGGGGCATAAGCGCAGCATCGACGCCCTTCTATGATTTTGGCCAAATCGGGGGGGGGTTTTAATCCCCCCCCTTTTAAAGAGGAAATTACCATGCCCTTTCCCCGGCGGCAATCAACTTCTCCCAGATATCCTTAAAATGTTGCGCCCAAACCCTTCCCCGCCTGGCGGGCTTTCCCTTAACCCCCAAATTGTTTTGGGGCTCGTCAATTCCCCAAAACGGGAGCCAACCCTTTTCCCCAATATATAAAATGGGAAGGGAAAAATTAAACCAACTATTAACCCATAGCCTTAACTAGGTTAGCAAAAAATTTTTGGAAAATGATCAAAAAAAGATTTAATTTTGGACAGAAAACCCGCAACACTATCCCAAAAGCAAGGGCTTTTTCCAACCACCACGTGGATCACCTTGTTTCCCTTAGACAGCAGCTCGGACGCTTTTTTTCCCCCCCCATAAAACACCTCTTTTTGTTTCTTTGATTTTGGGGAAGGTTACACACCCCGGCGGGACGGTTTTTAAAAACCCCGTTTAATTGGGGTTTGGGGGGGAACCCCCCATTTTTTAATTAATTTTATTCTTTTAACCTTCCGGTAAGGGGGGGGTTAAAACAAACCTTTTCCCATTTTTTTTTAAAAAATGGGGGGCCTCGAGTATTTTAAGCTGTACGTTTTTCCTATCTCGGAAAGCATCGTGACAATGCGCGACCTTCCTTCATGTTTTTTTTGATGATACCAATTTTTTGCATTATCGAGTCCCACAAATGAACTCAGATACAATTTTCTGTAACAATCGTGTATAGGGCATCGCAATTTGGGTTTACCCCCTCACGGGGCCCAAACGGGGGAGCCATTCCACAATTACCGGAAACAGAAGGCCCCTTTTTTAAAGAAACCCGTTGTTTTAAACCCTCTCTTTAATTTGTGAAAGCAGAATGGGAAAGTGATCGCTGCCACATAGGTCCGAGCGAACCTGCCAAAGGAAGTGAGCAGCATCCCGGGGCTAAATAGAGCTAGGTCAATGGCAGAGGAATACACCATTAAAGGTGGAGAAGTGTGTCTCGGTCCCGGTGTTCATTAACACCAGGTTTCCCGAGACAAGAATATCCTCTACCATCCGCCCGCGGGTGTCTGTAAAATTAGACCCCCACACCAGGTTATGAGCGTTAAAGTCCCCCAAGATAATATAGGGGGCGGGAATTGTATAAAGAGGGCCTCTAGAGTCCTCTTGGAAACACGTTCACCTGGTGGGAGGTAGATGCAGCATACGGTTAACTCCATAGGAGGGAGACTCTGACAGCAATCACTTGGAGATCAGAAACAATTTAATATTCTTATGATATAAAGTGCTTCGTGGAATATAGCCACACTCCGCTAGCCCGATCAAAGAAAGGGCTTGTCGGTAAGATACACATCGTACCCACGAAGCATCGGGTTGTCAGTTGGACGGAAGTGGGTCTCCTGCAAACACAAGATGGAAGGATGCAGGGAAGAAATTTGTTGTTTAATTTCCTCTACACGAATATAGAAACCCCTACAATTCCATTGTAGTAGCGACATAAGTTATTAGTATTAAATTTAGTTATCCTCGCAATCCATTTCACTATCCTTTAAGAATAAAAATTTGTTGGGTCCTTTTTAGGCCCTCTTGCCTTTCCCAGTCTCTCTTGTACCTCTCGCTTCAGGAGAGGCTTCGCTTTATTTTGGAGAGACTGGGTATTCGGATTCTTGTTCAAAAGCTTTAAGGCCTTCGACGCTTTTTTTATATTATTTTTTTCGGCGGTCTCTCGCTGTCCTTCTTCAAGGTACCAGTGGACTCGCCTTAGTGGCCTCACCTGTTCCGCAACTCGTCCCCACCTCCGGAAGTCCAGGGTGGGTGTGAGAGGCTCGACAACGGCCGCCCTTGTTTTGGTACCCCGAGGCAGGCCCGGGGGGATTTCCCGAGTCGGGCCCGGGGGAATTACCCGAGGTGGGCTCGGGGGGGTTCCCCGAGGTGGGCTCGGGGGGTTCCCCGAGGTTGGCTCGTGGAGTTCCTCGAGGAGGTCTCCTCGGTGGCATAGGTGGGGGAGACGACCGTTGTGGTGGTTTGGCCTCATTTAAAAATTTTGGCGCCACAGAAGTTGGCGCGGAATCAACATAAGTGTCTCGAGAAGAGACCAATGGAACTGGTCGCGTTGACTCCTTAGCAATATTAACTGCGCAATGGCAGTTGGGCAGTTTATATTTTGACTGACAATCGGCTATATGAAGTTTGAAATACCGGAGCTTGACTCGATACGTATTCCTTGCGTGCCTGGGCATATGAGATCTTCTTTTCAGATTGTATCTCCAGGACTTTCTTCTCTACCTTTCATTTTGGACAGCCCTCGACCAGGCGGAATGCGGACCCTTGCAGTTGACGCAGTATTTAGGAGACTCGCATGGTGTTTCGTGAGCCTCCTGTCCACAATCCGCACAGGTTGGCTTACCACGGCATCGCAGCTTCGTATGCCCAAATTTCCTGGCACTGAAAACAGCGCCGAGGGTTAGTGACATACGGCCGGACCCTGAGCACGTGGAAGCCTGCTCGGACCTCCTTCGGAAGGGTAGGAGTCGCAAATGTGAGGATATTTACGTATCCGTCTTCTTTTCTTGTCCATTCTTTTTTGTGACAATACGGTACACTTCGGTGACATGCTGGGGGGAAAGCTCCTCACAGATCTCCTCAATGCTTACGCAGTCGAGGTCGAAACAAGTGACCACTCCCTTGCAAACATTGAGGAACCCGTGAGGTTCCACCTTCACCGGTATTGGAGCCGTAATTACTCGACGGTATTTCAGTAAATAGCCATGATGTTGGAGGACTGGACGTCAGTTACAGTCTGTATTAAAATAGTGCCATCACGCAATTTCCTTATAGAGACGTTAGATTTTGCTGCGCCATTTATCGCTCTTTCGAGGATAAATGGGCTGACGCGCTTAAGGTTTCCATTGACATCGTCTCGAGACATCACCAGGAAGCGGGGCTGGGGCCTCACCACCTCCTGGATTTCCACAGTGACAGGGCTGGTCGGCCTTACCCGTTTCCGCCTCTTATCAATATTACGGCCCTGTGAGGGCCGGGCAGTGAGGTGTCAGCAGTAACAAAGTTATTGGCCATGCCGTATTTGGGGACAACCTACACAGTACTCGGATCGTAGACCCAGGGTGACCCAAGTTGGTGCTACCACATACGGCCCTGTTAACTGTCCGACGAGAGGCTCTATACGACGCTAGACATGACAACCTTCGCATAGAGCATCGCATGAGAGAGGTCGTCGCAGCAAGTGGGTGTAGGAAAGTGCCAATTTTACGTCCGGGCCCTCATGAACGCAAAACCGATCTTTTCCCAAAGTAGGGTACCCGGTTTTCATCCCTAAGGCCCTTCTACTAAGGTATTGCAACCGGCGCACTTTCATTCGGGAGCTCAAAGCAGTGGTATCCAATAATAAACAGAGAATATCCGGGTAGTAGCTAAGGTCGTCAACGGAAAGGTCAAAGGCCTCCGTGCAGGATAAACAGCAGGGAGAACGGAAGAAAAAGGTATGGATAGATAAAGCGAAGGGAGAAGAGTGAAAAAAGGGGGGGGGGGGAAATTGAAGGAAGAAGAAAATGATGTGAATGGAGAGATATAGGATAGGTTTGTCCTGCACGAGGTACGTCCTGCACAGAAGGCCTCCCCTTTTAGTCGCCTCTTACGACAAGCAGGGGTTACTGCGGGACTATTCTAAATCCCGTCCCGCAGGGGGATGTTTTTAATGAAGATCGTAGAAGCTATTATATATTTCTACATAATACTTTTAACTCGTTACTTATATATATACATATATATATATATACATATATATACATATATATATATATTGATCTATTTAATTCTGATATTTATAATAAACATATACATGCACTTCTTGCAATATATTTAATGTTATTGTTAGTGAAAATACCCTTAGGTTTAGAAACTCTCTCTGTCCTTCCTTAATTTCAAATATCATCATTGTTATATTTATATTTCTGGAGACCGACCGTCATGTTATTCCCGCCTGGATTGAGTTGCGTGCCCTGGGTTCCTGTTGTGCACCCAACATTCAAAACTATTACTCATACAGCTCACTCCTATTGCTTTCGTTATCATATTCATTTATTTTATGAGATTTGGACCCTCTTTTGTAGGATTTTGAGAAATTTAGGGTTCAAATTGAAGAACTGTCAAATCTATCAGAAGAATTGCAAGGGATGTGGTGTACTCTAAGTCTGATAAGCTGGTACATTGTACAATTATTTGAATTATTCAATCAATTAAATCCAGATCAGGGGAAAGAGTAAGCGAAAATTTAAAAGTAGCTGAGAGTGGGGAATTCTGTGGCGTGGAACTTACTGAGAAGCCACAACACCATTCATTAAATCGGTTGCAATTCTTGAGCAGCATTATGGACAATTTAAGAGCTAGATGTTTCACATCCACTTCAAGCCGTCGAGTGAAAGATGGTGACATTTGTCAAGAGGAGTATTCCAAACTTCTGAAGGATTTTAAAATATTGAACTCTGACTTGTGGCCGAAGTTACATACGGAGAGGATGCCAGAATAAAACTGAAAAAAAAAGTGTTTACTAGATTTCTGGACTACGTTGACTGTGGAGGGAGACGTATTCCAGAATTTCTTAAACCTCTATCAGACTGCCTAGAATCAATTCCTTATAGTTCTGCAGAGTGTGAACTTATTTTTATTGTAACGAACTTAACAATTACTCCGTTACGCTGTTCTTTGCTTAGTAACCACGTTGCATCATTATAGTCATAGAACTAGATGGTCTACCTTTGAAGCAATGGGACCCACTACCATTCGTTATGACGAAGCTGTTCCTGAGAACAATAGAAATTATTAGCTCTGGTCATTGCTTTAAGATTTATCATAAACTGAAGAGATTGTATTTAGTAGACTATTTATTTCTTTATTTCTTTATTTTTTCATATTAATTTTATTTTTATTCTAAATAGTTTACGTATTTTCTATTTACCGCCTTTTTGAATTTAATTTTTAATTTTGTGCTAAATTATGTTTTCACGTGATCTTTTAAACAGTCCGACAAGTATTTGTCCCAATGGTAGACGTTTGTAAACACCAAAGCTCAACGTCACCATATTTCTCATTTCTGCACTCTTAATTGTTTTGATAAATCCCACTCCAAAAATTTTCTTAGTAGGCCTAATTATACGTGTGAAGTTAATATTAATAGTGTGAAGTTTCATGAATCTCATCTCACGACCACCCAAGATTCGACGCCAGATTCATCAGTTCCAAGTAATGTAATAGTCCCGCATCTTAATCTCCCACAAACTTAAATCCTCAACCCCCCAAAACAGAATGAGTTACGTTACTATTTTTATATCTTCTATCTGTATGGTTAGATAAAAGCATTAAAACATATTCCTAAGTGATGAACGTTAACATCCTAACTTAATTTTATATATCCTGCGTATAGTTTGAACAGGTAGTAAGACACGGTGCTGACGAAACTATATATTATATTTAACACGTTTGAATATTAAGTTAGTTTAAACTTTGAGAATGACCGCCCTGGTAGTGTTTTCCCTAAAACTACACCAGTGAGGCTGATATAAAGAAAAGTTTGGAAATCTCTGTTGGCTGTCACTATGTGTGTTACTGTCGAACTGTACTGGCGGACAGAAGCAAGGCGGGTAATAAACATCTCACCTCCTCCAGGTACGCGCAGGGCGTGGCTGCACGGAGCGGTCACGTTCACAGACACTGTCTGCTACACACTTCCCTGTGTAGGTCCGGATACTGCTCCCTCACATCGTGATGTGCGTCTGACAAGGCTTACATCGTGACGTGTGTCTGACAAGGGACCGGCTTGGAGGCTTACATCGTGATGTGTGTCTGACAAGGGACTGGATTGGAGGCTTACATCGTGACGTGTGTCTGACAAGGGACCGGCTTGGAGGCTTACATCGTGATGTGTGTCTGACAAGGCTTACATCGTGACGTGTGTCTGACAAGGGACCGGCTTGGAGGCTTACATCGTGATGTGTGTCTGACAAGGGACTGGATTGGAGGCTTACATCGTGATGTGTGTCTGACAAGGGACCGGCTTGGAGGCTTACATCGTGATGTTGTGTCTGACAAGGGACCGGCTTGGAGGTTTACATCGTGATGTGTGTCTGACAAGGGACTGGATTGGAGGCTTACATCGTGATGTGTGTCTGACAAGGTTTACATCGTGATGTGTGTCTGACAAGGGACTGGATTGGAGGCTTACATCGTGATGTGTGTCTGACAAGGGACCGGCTTGGAGGCTTATATCGTGATGTGTGTCTGACAAGGCTTACATGGTGATGTGTGTCTGACAAGGCTTACATCGTGATGAGTGTCTGACAAGGGACTGGATTGGAGGCTTACATTTTATTGTTAGGAGTTTTTTTTTCTAGCACTGAGTCTTATTACCCGTTAGGATTATACGCAAATATATAAGCCTTATAGTGAGTCCAGATTAGGAGTGGTGATAACTGGCGAATGGATACACGAGTGTGTAGTATCTGGTCACTTTCGTTAGCTGTCAAACAATATGCTGAGCTGCTGTAACTTCTGGCAGTCAAAACTTTAACAGCAAACAATTTGTTTTAAATTACTTTTTTATTTTAAGTGTTTTTTTACATCTAATGAAATAAGAACTTATGAAAATAACTCTTTGGGTGGTTTTTTGTTCCTGTGGAAGCGACGTCTGAAATTTATTTAAAAATAATAATATTTAGCACCGCATCTTACTACCCGTTCGGGTTATACGCTTTAAGTACTAATTACGTTAATGGATTAGGAATTGGGAAGGTTTAATTAGAGGAAGTGAACCCGCATTTGCGTGGAGGGAGAGTGGAAAACCATTTAGGGAAAACCACCCCAGTTCACCCGACCGAGATTCGAACCTCGATCTCCCCGTCCTCAGCAGTCGAGCTAAACACAAGCGCGTTAGCCAGCTACGCCACCGAGGCGGGTCTATATTTAAAAATGCTTCACAAACTAGATAATTTAAATGGCTGCCTTCTCTTCATGAATTAAGATGGTGAGTAAGACGAAATGAGCACGTTCGACATCATTCAAACTGTATTCGGCTGTGTTCATACGCATGTGTCTACAAAATAAGAACATTTTAGTATGAAACTAATATTTTGTGTGGTTCTTTCACTAAGTTATAAAAACATAATTTCTATGGTGACCAGCTATAAGAAGATGTCCTCACGCGATACAAGCACCAGCTATTGTTTTTGTTGATGCTGGTGCTTTGATATCAGCTGATTTTGTTAAATGTTCTGATAGGCTTATTATAGCTACAAGGTTGTGCGAATATTTCCATAGGCATTTATCAACAACTTCTATATTATTGGGCCGTTATTGACTATGCAAACCTAGTATATTAATGTATCTCTTGTACAGGTAAAGTTTAACGAGTTAAAATGTATTTTGATATAGTTCTTAAATGTTTTTACCACGAATTATTTTGTTTTCTTAAAGAATTTTCACTCTAACCGCACACAACTATGTAGGCCCTAAATATAAATGCATTTAGTTTGACAGTATTATTTTGTAATTTAAAGTAATTTTTCAAGTTGTTTATGTAATTACTATTGCCAATAGGTTTTTTTTTTACAATTTCGCAGTGAAACGTTTGGAGTTTCCCTTCAAATTATTTTCCTATCGCGCCTATGTTACTTTAGGTTTGGGATAATCTTAATATTTTATAAAGTCTAATCGCCATGATAAATGTGGTAGATGACCGTTACCTGGAGATTAACACGGTTAAAAGAAAAACACAATTAACAACAGTGACAAGTTAATATCTTACAGTTTTGCAGATCATTTGATTTTGTGAATGGATACATGAGCGTATATCTGGTAATTTTACTAGCTCACCAGTTACCACCACTCCTATCGCGAATGGACAATGCTATCCACCGGTTATACAGGGGGGCGACAGAAAGCAATCCCACCCGGGCGCAAAATTTGGGCCGCCCCTGCTTGCTAAAGTTCTCCCATCTGATCCCTTTGTCAAAGTTCTTGAGAGTCCTAGAATCGAACCATGGTCTCCTAGTTGACAGGTGACATGCTATCTAGTTAGCACGACTGGAGTGGTATGATCAATGTTCCCTTGAAGTCCCAAGCCTTGAGACGCAAGCGCCGGTCCTATTAACATATTTCCCAGGAACTCAGACATGTCACGAGACGTCATCAACTTCTCGTCAAACGGAAGGACATCTCGCGACCAATCACAAATTAATTCACTCTTCCTGGAAATTGAACGACAACTATGAGCCTTCAGTGCAGGTGTCTTTGAAATGATGGATTATGATACCTACAAACAGTATATTATTATTATATTATATATATATATACTATATTATTAATAATATTGATAATAATAATAATTACTTTAATGGTGAAGTTAATTACTTCTCTTACACTAAACCAAAAAATACAATTAAATCGGAAGTTACACAAGTGATCCACATAAAACACGCGCAAATAATGAATGAAATAGAAAAACTAGAGCTACATTCTGATATATTCATGTTATATTATTTTTACCCACATTGTCGGCTATGCGAACTAAACGCCAAGCTCGTCTAACCTGTTCTGTCAGTTACTAGAGCTTGGGGTTCGAATCCCATTAATGACCACTGACTCTTTATTTCCTAAACGGGTTTCCTCTCTCTTTCCACTCAAACGCGGGTGTATTTCCTCCAAACCATGCCTTCCTTATCTACACATTAGTAGCAGATATCGGGAATGGGCTGTAAGACGTGCGCAAACATTTTTTTTTTACTTGGGCCACGTCTTACTTCTCGTCTAGAGCAACCACGTGTCCACACTAACGGGCTAAGGATGAGGACGGTAGAAATAAGAGGGAATACTAACTCCACCACGCCGGGATTTGAACCCCGACCTTTCCGTCACTGGCAAACAACACTAGACAAGACTGGCATCTTTATCTGCGTGCCCACCGAGGAGGGCTATTCATATGACACTCATCAGTAGGGTTAACATTTTTATTCCTTAAAAATTGCTAGAAAATTCTCTATAACAAAAAAATTTGCCCTTTTAAAACGGAAAAAAAAATCCAATAAAATTTACATTATTTTTTTTATTTCCTTGCAAAATTAATCAAGAATTGAATAGGTTTATTAAACAAAACAAAAAAATCTAAAAAATATAATTTAGTCGTTTGACTGTTTCTGTGTCAACAGAAATTCTTTATTTTACCAACCAGTTTTACTAACTTTACCTATAAACCAAAACAAAAACCAAACAAAGAATAACTAAGAAAAACCACTTTTTTTTTACAATTTCTGTGACAAACTAAAAATGTATTGCCGCAAAACTATAGAGAGAAAAAAACAACTCTTAAAATACAATTTAACTTTTTACTGTTTCTGTACAAACTGAAAGTCAGTAAACAAAAAATATGCCGTTTAAAATTAAACAGGGGAGGGGTGGAAGTTTTTTTACCGCTGTGGTGGCACCACTGTTTCTATGACGCGTGTACAGATGTTATAAACACAAGAACACCCCCCCCCCCCATATTTTTATCAGTTTTGCGTCTGGCCTTCAGGGAAAATTATACAAAAATGTCCTTTATATTGAAAATACCGAAATATGCAAAATAATGACTCAAAAACAACAAAAATAGCCTTGAAATTACTGAAAATCTGAAAATATGCCACAACGCGTGAAAACACGGAGATATGGTAAAATATGCCCTAATAAAGCTAATTAAACCAGCTCAGCTTAATTTCTTATGAAACACATTTGTATACACTTGAATAACCTTTGCAACAACAAAAACAACATAAAAATCCTAGCCCTAGTCATCAGCTATGAAGAAAATAGAAAGAGCTCATAATTTGAAATTTATTTTTCCAAAAGGCGTAAGTTGTTGTTTGTGACATGGACATTAGTGGGGACATTAAATAATTATTGGCTAATCTTTCTAAGCTGTCAGTTCATTTTAGCGGAGGCGGCTGATCGATTTGTGAGAAAATAAATATTATACTTTCTCACAAATAAATAAGTCATCCCCCCACCCAAATATAAGTTACAGGTCTTGGGGACCTTGGTTCGACCATGGTTTGCAGTAGTCCTGTGTTTTTGTGTTGTTTAAAACCCTGGCGCCAGGACTAGACGGTTAGAAGCAGTCCGAGGTCCTATTTGGCGAGTCGTGTGCTAATATAGGCCTATAACCTTGCGTTTGGAACGTGTCAGATAATGTACAAATAAAATATTTACAAGCGCTAATATTTGTTAGGTCCTACGTGAAAACATACAGATATATCATGCGTATTTGTTCATAAAATATGCTATTAGCTTGGAAATATGTTATTTGAATGGCACAAGAGACTCGTATTTTACAAATGTAAAATTCCTTTAATGTTTTAAGTAGTATATTGTGGCAAATTTACAACCTTTTAGCGAATGAAATTTGCCGCAGTGCATTTAATTGAATGTCCTCAACGAAAATGCTGGCTTGAAGAGGTGGATATTTATGTCACTTGTGAAAATAAAGTCATTAAATCACAATATATTTTATATTAATATGTAAAAATTAGAATAGCTCTTCATATATCTAAAAAAAAAAGTGGCTCTAATACGATTTAAGTTTGGTTAGGTTAGTTTGAATTTTAGCAGAAGTTCTACTGTTGTAATTTATTGTAAAATATTGTTGGGTATTATTCTTTCATTTAACAATTAATTTCGGTGAATATAGCCAGTTAAGAGGATTTAAAATTATTTATAGCTGAAAAACTATACGTACATATAATATAATATATCACCGTTTTTTTTACTGTATTTTGATTTTAAATTTAAATTTTAATTTGATAAATACAATTTAAATCGAATGGTTTGGTAAACAGTTTCTCACTTTATTATAGAAAACATGCGCTGTCCACTACATAAAATTACTGAAGAGTATCAAGCTAGTCGTTTTTTCTGAATGGTGTAAATTATATAGAGCGTACGACTTATGGCAATAAATATATATCTGTTTGAGCTATGGCTTGATAAAGATCACCACAACTTTGAGCAAACTTTTCACACGCTATTCCTAGGTCACGAGTAACTTAAACGTTCAGTTATATCTAAACCTATATTAAACTAACATTAACTCTTACAATCTACATATTTTGTCAAGTTATTTTAGCTTCCTAAAGTTGATTGCTTTAATTTGTTAGCCTGTCATTTTCGGAGCTCCTGATTTCGACCAAAACTTGTGACCGTTTTGAGTTGAAGAGGAAAACACAAATCCTGCAAATTACCATATTCGGGGCAAATAACCAGTGACCAATTAGTTGTGCAACAGTCGGCGAGCTTAGCGAAACATTAAGGTTATGTGTTATAAAAAATATTGTGTGTACGTAATTTATGTTGACATTACAAATTACAAAATAATCACATTTAGGATCTGGGTACATGAATAGTGAGGTTAAACTATCAAATAAATCAACAATAAAATAAGGGCTAGGCGGAGGTCTATAGTAAATAAAGTGTTAAAGGACAGCTCAGTTTTATTTTTGGGGAATATCTAGTCTGCATTTTCTGAACCTATGGATTATATCAATACAAACTTACAAACTTCCTTAAGTTATTATTATTATTATAGTTAATTAATAAAATATATTAAACAATTATTAGGGCCTAGATGTTTTTATATGGTAACAGGCGTTAACAGATGATAATTATGTTTATTAGCACCACCCAGAATCAATCCGTGCCCCTATACTTGTGATTTACCACTATATCCTGAGTCATGGCTAGTATAGGGGCTGATATTAGATTAAATTATAGAATGTTACTAGAAAAACACAATGTAAAATAATTGTAGTATTTAAACATACATACATCTGGGTAGTTCAAACCAGAAACTCTTATTGGAAACTTGCGATAGTTAAAAATATTCCTAAGACACCTACACTCTGCCAAAAATAGCTGTGAACCATTTCCTCTATTTAAACCATAGTTAAAAAGTGGTTTCTATTAGTTTGAGCAATCAGCAATTATTTGAAGTGAAAATTTGGCCGGGCTTTGTTACCAAGGCCTGTTTCATGTTACAGATATGAAGTGAGTTGATCAAGGTGGTCTTGATCACAATCTCCCTGCAGTGTTGCCACACTTACCGAAATAGAGCAAACCTCGTGAGTTGGAAAAACAGGCGTTCATACATTGTATGACATTGTAACTTCTGAAATCAAGTTTATTAACTAGAATATTATAGTTTGAATGTATGAACCAGAAATTAATGAGAAGACAAAACTAATGGATTCGCAAACGTGGCTCGAATTTAAAGCTCAAAGCGCCTCGTGTGAAAGTTTCAATGCTGGAGGTTTACTCCAACATACATTTCTGGGTAGCGAATATAACACTGCATATTACTACCCGTCCGGGTTATACTCTTATGTACTAATTACACTTATGGTTTTAGGGAGTAAGAAGGTTATATTTAAACGAAATGTACCCGTATTTAAGAGAAGGGTGAGTGGAGTTTTTTTCCCGGAAAAACCACCCTCAGTACACCCGACCAAGATTCGAACCTCGATCTCCCCGTAATCGGCAGTCTATTCTACTGTAAGAGTAGAGTGTTAGACAAGGCGGCCACCGAAGCGGATGATGGAATTTTATTACTAACGACAAATAAATAAAAAAGCAGATTTACAAAGTGTTACAAGGAGGCGAAAATGCTCGCGAAATTTAAATACTATTTAAGGCTTCTAAGCGTGAAAATTAAGGACAGTTAAAAATGGTGAATTGTATGAGTTATATTATATCTAAGCCTACCACAGTTAACAACTGCATTGAGAGACGGGCAATATAATGTTAAGGGTCGGCTCCAACCCCAAAAAGTTTAATGGAAAATTAGATATATACGAGTATTTACGCCCGAGCAATACATTCATCAGTGTGTTGGTATTTGCAACAGCGAAATTGAAACAAGTTTAATGTTTTTTAAATTTTGAAATATTTTATACTATTGTAGATTTTTTTTAAAGATGGTAAAATAGTTTCATTCGTCTTTAGTTCAATGCCCTCGAACGAAAGCTGTTGTATTACCTATTTAAATAAAAAAAAACTATCTGCGGGATGAAATGGGCTTTTAAGATCGGGTATACTGACGTTACACATCTCATCAAGCAATATACTAGAGTAAAATTGGCTTAATAGATAAAATTAATTACAGATTATGATGGAGTTAACACGGTTTAAACGTAGAGCACGGCAAGCAAGTGGCGGTTACAACGGGACGGGTTGATTCCATTGTATTATTATTATTATTATTATTATTATTGTTTTGAGGCCCGTCGACACAGTAAGGTCATTAGGGCCTTTAAAAATAAATTAAACACAGTAGAATCCCCAATGGGAAGAGACATCACATAGTCCACCTGTTAGAATAAACAGGTGGAGAGATAAAATATAAAACAATATACAATAATAAAATTTTTAAATTAATTTAAAAACAGTTATTCTCAATAAGAGAAAATGCCCATTTGAGACACTCCCTAGGAGCGCTCAAATGGGCTATTAGAATAAAAGAAGTGATACACCTGCTAAAATAAAACCACAGGTGTATACACTACGTTAAAATTACAAAACAAACATATTAAAATTTAACACATTAAAATTATAAAACGTGTTAAAATAATACGTTAAAAAGACAAAACAAACATATTTAAATATACTAAAATGTTAAAAAAAAACTCAATATGAGAAAGTCCAGATGAGTCACTTTATAAAAGTGACTCAAATAGCATTAAAAAGATCCGCCTGGCGTATAAAACGAAGTAAACATATAACTCCATCCGCGCTATCGCGTAGTAAAAACCGAAGGTCACCTTTAAAATTAAGTGCCAGGCGGATAGGGGCATACTTGCGACACTCCACCAAAATGTGGTACACACTAAGGGGAGCATCGCAAAACTCACACACTGGAGGTGGGTCCCCTCTCAATAAAAATCCATGGGTCAACGCTGTGTGTCCGACGCGGAGCCTTGTCACGATGACCTCCTCTCTTCTGGACTTTCGTACAGAAGAGGGCCACCGCGACACACCGTCCCTGATGGACCGCAGCTTGTTCTGAGCAGGGGTCGAAACCCACTGCTCGTGCCAGGTGCGTAAGACCCCACGCCGAACATAACCCTTTAGATCTAAAAACATCACACCCATGTGTGCCTCCTTGGCCGCCTGGTCAGCCAGTTCATTTCCTGAGAGACCGGCGTGACCAGGAATCCAGCAAAAGGCGAGCCGGGTGCTTAATGAATCAATTTTTAAAATTTGCTCATGTATCATCTGCACCAGGGGATTCCAAGAGTAGAGGGTGGACAATGCCAACAGAGCACTCATGGAATCCGTGCAGATGAGAACAGAACGGTGACACTTACGATACACAAAACACAGAGATTTAAAAATGGCGTATAATTCAGCCATAAAAACACTGGATTCACCAGGTAAACCAAATTTAAAATTGTTTCCCTCCACAACAAATGCGCATCCCACGGAAGCCCCACACTTGGAGCCATCCGTATAGATGCGCTCAAAGCCCTGAAAGCGAGTGGAGAGGAGCTCATTAAATGTCCTCTCATATATAATCGGCGGGGTGGTCGCTTTAGGGAACTTGGCAAGATCATAATGGCATTGAGGTAGGCGAATATTCCAGGGAGAAACTCGACCTGGGTATGTGGGGATAGCCTTTGGCAGGACTCTCCCACACGTGTCAAAACCCTATAACATCCGGATCCCCACCGGCCTTGTACTACGCCATTTGGTTTCATACAAGCCACGGTTAGGGGGATGAAACACAGGTCGGTAGGCAACATGCTCCGGCATGCAGTGAAGTTTTGAAACGTAAGATGCCAGAAGATAGGACCGCCGGTAAGAGAGAGGGGGCTCACCGGCGTCGGCACAGATGCTGACGACTGGACTGGTACGAAATGCACCAGTAGCCAGTCGTATGCCAGCATGGTGGACACTATCCAGCATCTTCAACGCCGAAGGTCTCGCTGATGCATACACTAAACTGCCGTAATCTAGTTTCGATCTTACCAAGGCCCTATACAGGCGCATCAAGGTTTCCCTATCAGCCCCCCAGGACCGACCGCTAACCACTTTAAGCAGGTTGAGTGCTTTTATGCACCTCGCTTTCAGGTCTTTGATGTGGGGAATCCAGGTTAATTTAAAATCAAATAAAAGTCCCAGAAACATTACGGTCTCCGAGACAGGTAAAACAACGTGATTCATTAAAATACTGGGGGCTTGTTGTATTCCACGTAATCTATGGAAGTGGACGACCGTCGTCTTGGCTGAAGAGAAGCGAAAGCCATTACGCGATGCCCACGACCATAGATTGTTGACAGAGAGTTGTATCTGCCGTTCAGCCCTGTGGAGACTCGATGAACTACAATAAATTGCGTAGTCATCCACAAAGAGGCATGAACGGACAGGAAGGTGTACGTTGTCCACAATGCCATTTATTGCAATGGCGAACAACGCACAGCTTAAAATACTGCCCTGGGGCACCCCATTTTCTTGAATAAAATCATCGGATAAGGTGTTGTTTAACCTTACCCGGAAGTGTCTATCTGACATAAAATTAGCTATAAAAACAGGGAGGTTCCCACGGAACCCCCAGTTAAAAAGGGTTTTTAAAATGCCGTACCGCCATGTGGTATCGTACGCTTTCTCCAAGTCAAAGAAAACTGCCAAAAGATGCTGTTTATGGAGAAAGGCGTCACGAACTGCCGTCTCGAGACGGACGAGATGATCCACCGTAGATCGGTTGCGGCGAAAACCACATTGAATATTTGATAGTAGATTGCGGGATTCTAAATACCATATTAATCGTTTATTTATCATTTTTTCCAATATTTTGCATACACAACTAGTTAAGGCTATCGGTCTATAACTAGTTGGTTCTAATTTTTCCTTGCCACTTTTATATAGAGGGATAATTGTTGCTTGCCTCCACAGTGTTGGGAACTGACGAGATTCCCAAACACTATTGTAGAGGTCCAACAGACATGCTCGTCCAGCAGGGGGTAACTGGCGCAACATTTCATAATTAATGTCGTCGGGGCCAGGAGCTGTGCTACCCGCCTGGGACATGGCATAGGTCAGTTCATCTAAAGTAAAGGGGGAGTTGTAATCCTCCCCTGACTCTGACCAAAGTCAATAGAATGGCGCTCTATGTTCCGTTTATGCGCTGCAAACTCATTTGAGTAGCTTGCAGTGCTAGATATGGCGGTGAACATAGAGCCCAATACATTGGCGACCTCCACAGGGGAGGAGACAAGCGTACCATTTGACATGAGGGCAGGTATGTTATTGATGGTATTTTTGCTACTACGTAATTTACGAATATTGTCCCAAACCTTAGTTGTGGGAGTGGAAATTGTAAGGGTAGATATAAACTGTCTCCAAGACTCTCTTCTGCTTTCACGAATGATACGGCGAGCTCGAGCACGCATAATCCGGAATGATTCTAGATTATCCAAGGTAGGACGCCGATGGAAGAGACGTAATGCTCTTCGACGGTCAGAAATAGCCAATCTACACTCCTCGTTCCACCAGGGAACAGGATGGTGGCGCGGGTTTGGCGAGGATTTAGGGATAGATTCCCTCGCCGCCATGATGACCGTCGAAGTAAAATGGGCAATATTAACATCGACGTCCGGAGAAAGGGGTTGTACAAATACGGCGAGCTCGCGAAATTTATCCCAGTCAGCACGTTTAAGCACCCATTGTGGTGCACGTGCTATACCGGGAGGGTCTTCAATTAGCGAAAGCAGAATGGGAAAGTGATCGCTGCCACATAGATCCGAGTGGACCTCCCAAAGGAAGTGGGCAGCGATCCCGGGGCTACATAGAGTTAGGTCGATGGCAGAGGATACACCATTAAAGGTGGAAAAGTGTGTCTGGGTCCCGGTGTTCATTAATACCAGGTTTCCCGAGACAAGAATATCCTCTACCATCCTCCCGCGGGCGTCTGTATAATTAGACCCCCACACCAGGTTGTGTGCGTTTAAGTCCCCCAAGATAATATAGGGGCGGGAAGTTGTTTAAAGAGGGCCTCTAGGCTCCTCTTTGAAACACGTTCACCTGGTGGGAGGTAGATGCAGCATACAGTTACTTCTATAGGAAGGGAGACTCTCACAGCAATCACTTGGAGATCAGATACAATATTTATAGACTTATTATATATATTGCTACGTGCAAGTATAGCCACACCTCCGCTAGCCCGATCGAAGAATGGCTTGTCGGTACGATATACATCGTACCCACGAAGCATCGGGCTGTCAGTTGGGCGGAAGTGGGTCTCCTGCAAACACAATATGGAAGGATGCAGGGAAGAAATTATTAGTTTAATTTCCTCTACACGAGCATAAAAACCCCTACAATTCCATTGTAGTAGCGACATTAGGTACAAATATAAATTTATTCATCCACGCAATCCATGTCACTATCTCTTAGTAATAAAAATTGGTTAAGGACCTTTTTAGGTCCTCTGGCCTTGCCAAGTCTCTCCTGGACCTCTCGTTTCAAGAGAGGCTTTTGTTTCTCCGGAAGAGACTTGGGGGTTGATTCTAAGCGCGAAGGTTTGTTACAGCCTTTGGCACTTTTTTCTTACTATTTGTGTCGGCGACACCTCTCTGGACCTTTCTCCAGGCACCAGCAGGATTCGCCTTTGCGGCCTCACCCGTTCCGCCACCCACTCCAAGTTCCGGTGACCCAGAGACCAGAGCGGACGAACCAACAACGGCCGCAAGTTCTTTTGTTTCCCCCGGCTGGTTCGGGGTGGGTCCCCGAGGTAGGTTCGGAGGAGGTCCCCGAGGTGGGCTCGGGGGAGGTCCCCGAGGTGCAGTCGGGTGTGTTCCCCGAGGAGGGCTCCTCGGGGGTACGGGTGGGGGAGACGACCTATGTTGAGGTTTCGCCTCTTCTAGCAATTTAGGCGCCACCTTAGTTGGCGCGTTATTATTGAGATTGTCTCGAGTAGAGACTAATGGCACAGGTCGTGTAGATGGCTTTGCGAGATTAACTGTGCAATGACAGTTGGGACAGTTGATATTCTGACTGACAATTTGGCTGTAGGAGGTTTGAAATACCGGAGCCTGACTAGATGTGTATTCCTTTCGTGCCTGGGCATATGAGATCTTCTTTTCGGATTGTATCTCCAGGACTTTTTTCTCTACCTTCCATTTCGGAAAGGCCCGAGACCAGGCAGAATGCGGACCCTTGCAGTTGACGCAGTGCTTAGGAGACTCACATGGTGTTTCGTGAGCCTCCTGTCCGCAATCCGCACAGGTTGGCTTGCCACGGCATCGCAGCTTCGTATGCCCAAATTCCCGGCACTGAAAGCAGCGCCGGGGGTTAGGGACATACGGACGGACCCTGAGCACGTGGAAACCTGCTCGGACCTCCTTTGGAAGGGTAGGTGTTGCAAAAGTAAGGATATACGTGTCGGTTTTTTTCTCTTGTCCGTTCTTTTTGGTTACAATGCGGTATACTTCGGTGACGTGCTGGGGGGAAAGTTCCTCACAGATATCCTCAATGCTCACGCAGTCGAGGTCATAGCAAGTGACCACTCCCTTGCAAACATTGAGGAACCCGTGAGGCTCCACCTTCACCGGTATATGAGACGTATTATTATT